>SZWC01002384.1:141546-156517 GCA_023375785.1 Penium margaritaceum
AAACTTCCGCAACGCACGTGGTTTCACCACTGCATCCACCCCAGCATCCATTAGCACCCTTCAGTACGCAGCTTGTCCCTGCGCCCCTTCCGCTCTCATCAACTGTCGCCCATTTCATCAAGAAAACTTTATCTCTTGATGCCGCCATCTCGTAGCACGACCATCGCCAAAGCCTCACTATCCTCCACCACAGCATCCCCCACCACCCCTCTCTCTTGCACCCGAGTCCCCACCAGCAACAGCTCCACTACAGCACACGACTCTTCTCCTTCCTGTCTCTGTTTGCCTGACATGAAAGAACGACGACGCACCATTGTTCTTTTTAATGAAGTCGCCTCCCTGGATCACCACATTGACTCACTCTGCTTCAACAACGATGGAAGTCACAACTTTGCACAATGGCGACGTCAACTTCGATGTGAAATCTTCCCTCTGGATATATATGATTTCAACCTCCTTGATGTACTGCGCAACGTCGGAAGCAGAGAAGCCCACAGAACTGCACGAGGACGGCGGGAGTATGCAGTTGTCCAAACCCAACTACGCGGGCTTCTCTACATGACCACCTATGAAGAGGGCCATATCAGATAGTGAAAGGATTGGAGTCGCTGGTCGAGGCGTCACCCATTGCTCGGAAAATGAAATTCCTATCTCATGGCTCCACGATCGCCTTTCGATTTGGGAACAACATCTTTGGTGGGTTGCAATTTGTTGACTGGGCCCGGCTCTCCGGAGTGCAGTGAGCCACAGCCGGAGTGTATCGAGGTTTTCTTGGAAAAGGCATGCGTGGGCTTCCCAAATGTATGTACTTATCAAGCGTGGAGTGTGGTGAGCCACAGAATTGGAGTGCGGTAAGCACCAGAAATCTCAAGGCTCTGCAAGAACTCAAGTGGGTGACTTGTGAAGTGGCTGATGGGTTTGGCCTTCACTTGACTTGTATCTATTGTACTCACAGATTCATCAACTCAAGCATGCTATCTGAATGATGATTCTGGTCTTTTGGGAACCACTCTGGTGGCACCACTCTGGTGGAAGCACTCTGGTGGAAGCAGTCTGGTGGAACCACTCTGGTGGAACCACTCTGGTGAAACCACTCTGGTGGAACCACTCTGGTGGAACTGGTGGGAAGAACGTTCAACTCGACAATGTTCATGTGAACGGTGAAACTTTCCTTCTCCCACTTCCACCCTTTCTCCCTCCCCCACCCCACCCCCACACCCCACCCCCACACCCCTCACCTCATGATCACCCTCTTCACGAATACTAGTCGCAGACTACCAACATGGACTGGCCAATGGAACAGCGTTCTTTATCTGTTCCATTTCCTCCTCTTCATCATCGCTAGACTTTGCACCTGGCTCTGCCTCACCCTTCCCCATGTCAGAATGCCTTGCTGGTCTCATTGCAGCTTTACCAAACGCACACCCGGGTACCTTGAGGGTAAGTTTGGCATGCCACGATACCTGAATCCTGATGATGGAATCGTTTTGTTGCATGCATGTCCATGCTATAAAGAAACACGAGCGTTGGTGATGAGGGAAAGAATCGCAGTACCAAAATGTGGCAAAGTCCGGAACGCGTGAAGAGGAAAGGAGGAAGGAGAACAAGCTCACAACTGACATAGGTATTGGGAAGTGGTGGCTAGCCTGCCAGGCCCCGTCATCCCCATCGCAACAAATGAACGCACAAGGAGGATGCAATTCAGGGAACGTAGAACAACCCAAGAAGGTCTTTGAAGGCATTGGAATAGGGCGCCGAGTGCATAAATCTCGACCGCTGAGAAGATACAAACTACACTTGAAGCATGTTCAAATGAAAGATTGACCCATGACGCCTTGTGCACCACGGAAATATATCACCAGGTATCCATGTCTCGGCCATATTGGGACCACACACAAAACCAGACAAGGTGGTGCGCGACGAATCATATCAGGTTCTTGACACTGTGAAAGCACACCCAAGCAACATGTGTTGAAGTTCATTGGCCACTCACAGCTCTATGCCCTCTTGTCTCCCACACTCTGCACACACATGTACAGATTAAATGACAATGGCAGTATCTGGGGAGACGTCAGCGAGCCCACCTTGACTGGAGCCTCTGGCGTCATGAAGCTGCTGCTGGACCCAGGGGTGCTCTCTGGCACATACATGGCCATTTCATGACTTTCTATGATTCTGTGATGCGGTAGATGCTTGGGCTCGTACATTCTCACTGCCGTGCCCTGCATCATGCTTTCTTGCATTTAAGTGTTTTGGAGGAGTTGCATATTTCCCGGGTGCTGATCCTTAGGGGACCACCGTGCCGGTTTTGGCCGTGCACTGGTGAGTAGCCGCCCTCGGTCTAATCCGAGTGGTCGGGCTCGATCCCCAAATGGAGGCACTTGCCCATCCGAGCGTGATGCTCGGTGTGGGTGCGTGCTCACCGGTGCTTAGCTCGCTCGGTCCCCTCTCACTCAATCTGTCTTGGTGTGAGTTAAGCTCAAAGGCAAAAGCGTTTGACCGCATCCATGGTGTGTCTCGTGTTTCATTGTGCTCACCCGACCCGTCCTACACAACTCATCTATGAAGCTGCCTAGCAACTTCTGGTATCAGAGTGGTACGGGTTCGCCCTTGCAGCTCCCTGATTCGGGATCTGTGGAACCATCATTGCGGAACCCACGTCCCGAACGAGTTCGCGGCGTTCTTGCCGCAGCCCACCACTGCCGTCTCTGGCAGTCGCAGCAGCGAGAACCTGTGGCAGTCTTGCCACCTACCGTTCCTCGCCCATCCGCAACGCCACTGCGTTTTGCTCCGTCGACGGAGCTTCCGGACAGAACCCCATCCGTGTGCATCCCGCATTGCCCGTGCTTGTCGCACGGACCACTGCCGCCACCATCTGCTGAGCGGCGTGCGGTCCTGCTCTCTCCAGCAACGGCAAGTGCCGTTGCACCAATCTTGGTACTCGGCTCTACATTGGAGCAGCGCAGCTTGGCTACACCCTCACACAGCTCTTGCCCTGCCGCTCACTGCAGCCTCTCTCGGCCCAATCCCTCAGTGTAGGCCACATCCTCAAGAATTCTCTGCTGTGCACACCACTCCTGCTGCTTCTCTCGTGCAGCAGTCAGCACTCTTGTGCCACCATTGTGCCGGACCCAGTCTCTCTGCTCCGCGCCACACTGCTCTCGTGCATCACATCAATCCTGGTGCATAGTGTGGTGCTCTCACCGCACTCACACCACTCTCGGCTGCACTTGCAGCCCCCACTCTTTCACCCTGGATTCGCCGCCTCTCGACGGTCCACCGAACGAGGAGCTTGACCCCCCGCGCATAGCAGCTTGGCACGCCGACGGTGGGTGGGAGGACCCGCGCGTCCTCGACGAACCCCCACCCACTGACGACGACACTCCACTGTGGTTCCACATGCTAGATAACTCGTATTGGCAAGCGGACATTGATGCAGAAGCTGAGTGCGAGCGTAAGGAGCATGAGGATGAGATAAACCGACAAGTCTACACGCCGGACGAACTGCCACCATCACCACCTCCGTCTCCAAGGATGCACCCTTCTTGGGGCTCTCAATCATCCAACCCCTCCTCTGCAACTGCTCCTCCTCCTACCCTAGCTCCTGCAGCAGCTGGATCGATAGAGGCACTGTAGACTGCTCTTGGTGAGGCACAGGCAGAACGTCAAAAGGTTGAAGATGAGCTCTACCAAGGTCATGAGGCTCAGCAAGAGCTAGCTGCTGCCGTAGCCACACTAGTCATCGAGCGTCTCCGCACCATCCCAGCCCTTGCTGCTGTCCTTCCCACTGAAGAGATGACATCAGCTGACGCTTCTGTTCCTCCGAGTGGTGATGGCACCAGTTCCTCCTCTCCCGCTCTCTCCGCAACGGCTCTTGCCCGCGTTCTTCTCCCAGCTAGGCAGAGGGACTTCAAAACGCCACCACCCCCATTCACCTCCGAACTCACCTTCACCTCTTGGGAGACGCAGTTCAGCGCGTGGGTCCAGGGTGAAATGCTTTGGGGGTACTACTCCCCTCCCAAGCCGCCGTTCGCACCTCAGCCTGCTGAGACCGCTCGTGCTGTACGGGACCTTATCAACGCAGGCCCTGAGAGCCTCCTCGATGACATTGGTATGTACAATGCAGACCCTACACGTGGCGCACTAGCTGATCCTGTTGGTGCCTATGCTCTCATTTGCCACCGCAAAACTGTGACTGGACATGCTTCCCAGAGTGCCCTCACTGTGCAATTCAACACCCTGCAGATGCGAGCGGATGGGAGTGCAGATGAGTACTGGGCACACAGCCTACGTCTATTGCGCGACCTTGGCAGGGCAGCACCAGGTCCTCTCTCAGCATGCCTCACCATTGTTGCTCGTCTCATCCCTCAGCTGTCTGACCTCTATCTCCACGTATCTCAGGCAGAGCTCGAGCGGCTCACTGCAGCCCCAGTGCCTGCGAACTCTCCGCCTGGGATTGGTCCTCTCTACGACATTACTGCCTCGCGTCTCACCGATTGGTGGAACGCCCTACAGAACAAGTGCATGCACCGTGCCGCCCTCGTTGCTGTCACTACCTCCTCATCCTCCTTGCCTGCAACTGCCACTTCCTCTTCCTCTTCCTCTTCTTCTCATGCAGCAACTCATCCCACTCAGGCTGCTTCTTGTGGGGGGGTGGTAGCTCCGGTCGTGTGGGTGGCCGTGGAGGTAAGGGGCGTGGGGGTGGCCGTTGTGGCAAGAACTCCTCTCCCGCCACCACCGACGTCACCTGTTGGAACTGTGGCGTCACTGGTCAATCTACGCCCAAATGCCTGACGCCTCATGACGATGCTCGTCTCGCATCCTCCATGCGCACTCACTGGGCTCGCACAGGTGTGACCGCCTCCTCTGCCGGTGCAACGGTGACTGTTGCGTCTTCCTCATCCTCCTCCTTTGCTTCGGCGCTCTCCACTACCCTTGCCCCTCTTTAGCCGTCATCGTCTCCCGCCGGCCCTTGGGGTTGGATACCGCCACCGCCTGGACCTCCGTACTATGGTCCCCCATCGTCTCACTACTCAGTGCCTCCCTAGGCCCGCGAAGACGTTCACTTCACCGACCGCTCATCCGACCGATCCTCGGACCGCTCCTCTGACCGCCGAGACTAGGAGCGCACCCTTGAGCGTCGGCTGGCGGAACTGCTTCACCTTCGCTCTCAGGGAGGTGAGAGTGTGAGTGGCCAGTCACAAGGGGTCTTGCCTGATGACCGTGACTGGATTATGCAGTGGCAGTCTCATACGTTTTCTACTCATCTTGGTGGACCTTCTCTCCTCTCCTCACGTGGCACCATTGCTGTCTGTCTTGTTCTTCCATCCACTCATGCATCCCCTGGTCTTTGGATCATTGACTCAGGGGCCACGCATCACATGACCTCATGTCGGTCGTCGTTTGTGTCCCTTGGGCCCGTTGGGTCCATCCGTTCTGTGCGCACTGGCTCCGGCCAACTTTTCCATGTTCAAGGTGTCGGTGTCGTCCGGTTTGTCAGCCCTGGGGGCACTGTCTACTTATCCGATGTGCTTTATGTGCCCGACCTTGAATTAAGCCTTCTCTCTGTGACCACCCTTGATGACCAGGGCATGGATATCTTGTCTAGCCGTGGCCTGACCTCCATCTCTCTCCGCTCGTCTGGCCGTGTTGTTCTCTGTGGTGTGCTCCGTGATCGTCTGTTTCGTGTTCCTCTCACATTGCCATCGTCTTCCGCTGCATCTGCTCTTGTTCACATCGCACCGTCGCTCTCTCCTCAAATTGTACACACCACACTTATCCATACATGAGAATTTACCAAGAAGTTTCCTTATATTTCATTCTTAAATACTGGAAGGTGGCTAGTACCTTCCTAAGTGTACAATCTCCACTGTTTCCATTCACTTTTTACACAAAGGTATCTCACCATGACTCTCATTTCCTAGAAGTTTAATCTATTTTTATCATGAAAATCACAGAAAAGTTCAATACATCCATGTGAAGCTTCATACTCTTTTTAAAATATGTGAGCAACTAGTGCCAAAGTTTTACACATGGTTGGGAAATTGTTCTTAGAAGATATAATCACAGAGCTGATTCCGCATGTATGGTTGATGGCGGGCCAATCACGCACTGGGTTTTGAGTGCGCTCTAGTAGTGCGCTCTCACTAGGCATGGGCACTGAAATTCTAGAGTACTCAAAATGTGTATGTACACATCGAGTATGTACATACACGAGCCCCACGTACGATCCCCCCATAGGGGTGGAGGTCTAGTTTTCCATAGAGGACAAAATCACGCACTGAGTGCGTGATCAGTGTATTTTTGTGTGGGGAACGGGCGCATTGCCCGCATACACTAGCCCCACGCACTGGACCCCCCCCCATAGGGGTGGGGATCTAGTTTTCCATGTAGGATAAAATTACGCACTGAGCGCCTGATCAGTTTACTTTTGTTGGGGGAATGAGCACAATGCACTCATACACTAGCCCCACGCACTGGACCCCTCCATAGGGGTGGAGGTCCAGTTTTCCATGTAGGATAAGATCACACACTGAGTGTATGATCAGTGTATTTTTGTGTGGGGAACGAGCGCACTGCCCTCATACACTAGCCCCACGCACTGGATCCCCCCATAGGGGAGGGGGTCCAGTTTTCCATATAGGACAAAATCACGCACTTAGTGCGTGATCAGTGTCCTTTTGCGTGGGGAACAAGCGCACTGTCCTCATTCACTAGCCCCATGCTCTGGACCCTCCATAGAGGAGGGGGTCCAGTTTTCCATAGAGGACAAAATCACGCACTGAGTGGGTGATCAGTGTATTTTTGTGTGGGGAACGAGCGCACTGCCCTCATACACTAGCCCCACGCACTGGACCCCCCCATAGGGGAGGGGGTCCACTTTTCCATATAAGACAAAATCACACACTGAGTGCGTGATCAGTTTACTTTTGTGTGGAGAACGAGCGCACTGGCCTCATACACTAGCCCCACGCACTGGACCCCCCCATAGAGGAGGAGGTCCAGTTTTCCATAGAGGACAAAATCACGCACTGAGTGCGTGATCAGTGTATTTTTGTGTGGGGAACGAGCGCACTGCCCTCATACACTAGCCCCGCGCACTGGATCCCCCCATAGGGGAGGGGGTCCAGTTTTCCATATAGGACAAAATCACACACTGAGTGCGTGATCAGTTTACTTTTGTGTGGAGAACGAGCGCACTGGCCTCATACACTAGCCCCACGCACTGGACCCCCCCATAGAGGAGGAGGTCCAGTTTTCCATAGAGGACAAAATCACGCACTGAGTGCGTGATCAGTGTAATTTTGTGTGGGGAATGAGCGCACTGCCCTCATACACTAGCCCCACGCACTGGACCCCCCCATAGGGGTGGAGGTCCAGTTTTCCATATAGGATAAAATCACACACTGAGTGCGTGATCAGTGTATTTTTTTGTGGGGAACGAGCGCACTGCCCTCATACACTAGCCCCATGCACTGGACCCCCCCATAGGGGAGGGGTTCCAGTTTTCCATGTAGGACGAAATCACGCACTTAGTGCGTGATCAGTGTCCTTTTGCATGGAGAACGAGTGCACTGTCCTCATTCACTAGCCCCACGCTCTGGACCCTCCATAGAGGAGGGGGTCCAGTTTTCCATAGAGGACAAAATCATGCACTGAGTGGGTGATCAGTGTATTTTTGTGTGGGGAATGAGCGCACTGCCCTCATACACTAGCCCCACGCACTGGACCCCCCCATAGGGGAGGGTGTCCACTTTTGCATATAAGACAAAATCACACACTGAGTACGTGATCAGTGTACTTTTGTGTGGAGAACAAGCGTACTGGCCTCATACACTAGCCCCACGCACTGGACCCCCCCATAGAGGAGGAGGTCCAGTTTTCCATAGAGGACAAAATCACACACTGAGTGCGTGATCAGTGTACTTTTGTGTGGGGAATGAGCGTACTGCCCTCATACACTAGCCCCACGCACTGGACCCCCCCATAAGGGTGGGGGTCCAGTTTTCCATAGAGGATAAAATCACACACTGAGTGCGTGATCTGTGTACTTTTGTGTGGGGAACAAGCACACTTCCCTCATACACTAGCCCCACGCACTGCACCCTCCCATAGGGGAGGAGGTCCAGTTTTCCATCGAGGAAAAAATCACGCACTGAGTGGGTGATCAGTGTATTTTTGTGGGGCTAGTGTATGAGGCCAGTACGCTTGTTCTCCACACAAAAGTACACTGATCACGTACTCAGTGTGTAATTTTGTCCTATATGGAAAACTGGCTCCCCTCCCCTATGGGGGGGCCCAGTGCATGGGGCTAGTGTATGAGGGCAGTACGCTCATTCCCCACACAAAAATACACTGATCACGCACTCAGTGTGTGATCTTATCCTCTATGGAAAACTGGGCCTCCTCCCCTATGGGGGGATCCAGTGCGTGGGGCTAGTGTATAAGGGCAGTACGCTTGTTCCCCACATAAAAATACACTGATCGCGCACTCAGTGCGTGATTTTATCCTCTATGGAAAACTGGGCCTCCTCCCCTATGGGGGGATCCAGTGCGTGGGGCTAGTGTATAAGGGCAGTACGCTTGTTCCCCACATAAAAATACACTGATCGCGCACTCAGTGCGTGATTTTATCCTCTATGGAAAACTGGGCCTCCTCCCCTATGGGGGGATCCAGTGCGTGGGGCTAGTGTATAAGGGCAGTACGCTTGTTCCCCACATAAAAATACACTGATCGCGCACTCAGTGCGTGATTTTATCCTCTATGGAAAACTGGGCCTCCTCCCCTATGGGGGGATCCAGTGCGTGGGGCTAGTGTATAAGGGCAGTACGCTTGTTCCCCACATAAAAATACACTGATCGCGCACTCAGTGCGTGATTTTATCCTCTATGGAAAACTGGGCCTCCTCCCCTATGGGGGGGTCCAGTGCGCACTGCCCTCATACACTAGCCCCACGCACTAGACCCCCCCATAGGGGAGGGGATCCAGTTTTCCATATAGGACAAAATCACGCACTGAGTGCGTGATCAGTGTATTTTTGGGTGGGGAAGGAGCGCACTGCCCTCATACACTAGCCCCACGCACTAGACCCCCCATAGGGGAGGGGATCCAGTTTTCCATATAGGAAAAAATCACGCACTGAGTGCGTGATCAGTGTATTTTTATGTGGGGAACAAGCGTACTGCCCTTATACACTAGCCCCACGCACTGAACCCCCTCATAGGGGAGGAGGTCCAGTTTTCCATAGAGGATAAAATCACGCACTGAGTGCGTGATCAGTGTAATTTTGTGTGGGGAATGAGCGCACTGCCCTCATACACTAGCCCCACGCACTGGACCCCCCCATAGGGGAGGGGTTCCAGTTTTCCATATAGGACAAAATCACGCACTGAGTGCGTGATTAGTGTATGCTTGTGTGGGGAACGAGCGTACTGCCCTCATACACTAGCCCCACGCACTGGACCCCCCCATAGGGGAGGAGGCCCAGTTTTCCATAGAGGATACAATCACGCACTAGAAAGGTGCACTCGAAAACAAGTGCAGAAAAATGCCCCCATTAACCATACCTCTGATTCCGACTTAAAATCAAAACCTACCATTCGTTGGCTTGTTTTATAGACCTATTTCTGGATATGTGTAAGGTGAGTGGCACCGCATGACTTAGTTCCACATTTGAAGGGTGAGTTAAGTATGGAAGCTCTACTGTTGGGAACAGCGGTGACTTCAGACCCATTTTTTGCGGTTCGCTCCCCCCCTCCCTCCTTATGCAACGATGTTTAGTTGGGGAGTGTATGAGACGGTGCACGACTGTACACAGGCTTATTCGGATTCACTGTAAACTGTTATGTTCTGTTCAGGACATATCCATGAAGGTTTCTGGCTCGCACTAATGAGAAATTCGTTTTAAAACGATGCTACAAAGACTGCACTCTGACATGCACTCGCGCCATACACTTCCATTGTGAGAGGGAGGGGGGGTTCCAATTCCAGTGCTCACCAGCCTCCCCCCCCCTTTCCAGCGGACAAGTGTATGTGGCGAGTGTTGGTGAAAGTGGATATAAAACATCGCATGAGAAACAGCACGATCTACATAAGAGCACAGATGCTCGTTCACCGTCGATGGATGTGAATCGACCATCGTAAGGCCTCTTTTGGTAGATTGGTTGTGGTGACCCTAATGGACTGACCGGGTATACATTGGTAAGTTTCAGCCTGATGGTTCCTATCGATTCCGTCATCGAATGGCGAACGATGGCGAATCACTTGAATAGATGGTCTCCGTAAACAAACTGCCGGGGAATTGGCGGCAACCGACCTCTGCCGGCGGCGAAGCCCGACACCCAAGTAGTCCGGCTTCGGCGGCGAAGCCCGACTGCTCAGGCGTCGGGCTTTGTTTCCGGCCAAGGTCAACAGTTCATAGCACAACTGCAGCATGAACAAATAGCTGCAGCAGCCAGCCTGTCACTCCACCGACAGGCTAGATTGCTTCACCGCCGCTCGAGCGACTAATGCTTTTCTTGATTGTCTTCCGACAATCTTTGTAAAAAGGTAAGAAAACAAGCAATGTCTCTCGGATGACTCATATGACTTCAAGTACAGATTACGATAGCCTGTAAGGGTGCACACCGGGTAAGATTCCCGGATCTAAGATTGGATCCGGATTCACGAATCCGAATCCAGGTCTGGCTTTGATTCACGAATCCGAATATGGATTCACGAATCCTTAGGATTCACAAATCCTTTCCGGATCCTATGGGTGATGGCAAGTAAAAATCCTCTATTCTGCCACATAAATCCCTGATTTCCATGTTGAAACTAGAGGGAAAAGGATCTCCGAATCCCGGATCGAATCCTAATGAAGGATTTAGATTCCTGAATCCAAATCTGGATCCGGGTTCACGAATCTTATTCCCGAATCCTAGGATTTGGTGTGCAGCCTTAATAGCCTGTAGACCTAAATTTCTAACCATGATTGTGTTTTTGTACAATAGTATGTCTTCAGTTTCACCGGAGATGTCAAGTGTAGCAAATTTCCACCTGGGAAAAATCCAAATGGATTTAAAACTGTGTCTCATATATGATTTTGTATCTTCGTGACAAGTAAATTGTCGAATATAAACTCGTAAATGTCTTTAGATTAAGCGGTCAAAATTGATGTTCTACAATTTTGGAAAACTCTATAAAAATACACACCTTTACTGACAGTGTATTCATTATACTATACACCTTATATTCAATTTTTGTGTTCACGGTCACCAAATACGTCACAATCCCATTATTAGTCTTACATTACGCACATAACATCATACAGAAGTGTTTGTTTGGACTCTCAACACACTCACCGATTCATACATCTCCTTATGCACTCCCCATATTTACTTACGTGAATAGAACTATGATCTTCGCAATCACCACAACAAAAATCTTAAACATATCAATCAAACCAGACACATACCACACACCAGACATCCTGCAATACACCTCCATATACAATCTCCACATACACTTTCTACCCCCACACCCCCCTCCCCCTCTATCCAACAACCAACAACCAACCTCAGACACATATCTCAAACCAAAATACACTAGTACACATTTATACACACACCACTTACATCAAGCCATACACAATCACTCACACCCCCCATATACACATGCACACAACCACACAACCACCACTCAACAAAACACTCAAACCCATCATACACACATTTATATCTCTACACAAGACCCACACACCCAATAACAAACCTCCACTTATACTCCCAACATGCACTTTCCAAAACACTCTCCCCCGTCCTCCCTTCCTCACCCAATCACCGTAAAAAAATCTCAAAAACAACACTCAAATCAATACACACAAGTACAATTTTCTAAGCACATCCCATGCACCCATTGATACATCTCCACGTATAATATCCAAGTACACTTTCTACCCCCACAATCCCTTCCCCATCCCTCACCCTAACGACCATCAACCAATTTTAAACACATTACTCAAACCAACATATACAAGTACACATTTCTATGCACAACCTACACATCCAGTCATACACATCCACTTACACTTCCCATATACACTTTCCATCCCAAAACCCCTCCTCCCAACCACATCTAACCACATCACTCAAAGAAACATGAAAAAGTTCATATTGTCACACACAATCCACCTATCCAGCCATACACCTCCACATGCAATTTCCATATACCCTTATGGCCACCAGTCACCAAATCACTCAAAACCATCATACACAAGTGTACATCTCTAGAAAAAATCCACACACCCAATAATACACCTCCACTTACACTCCCCATATGCACTTCCAGCCCCATCCCCCTTCCCCCCTTCCTCACCCAATAACCAACAAACAATCTCAAACGCAGCACTCAAACAAATGTACACAAATACAAACTTCAACACTCATCCCATACATCCAGCCATACACATCGACTTACACTCTCGACATACAATTTCTATCCACACACCCCCCTCTCCTCCTACCCAAAAACCACCAACCAATCTCAAACAAATTACTCAAACCAAAATGGACAAGTACACATTTCTACACACAACCAACACATCCACTTACACTCTCCACATGCACTTTCCATTCCCCCCCCCCCCCCATCCAACAACCACCAAACAATCTCAAATGCAGCACTCAAACCAACTTACACAAGTACATATTTCCACAAAAAACCTACTCATCCAGCCATACACATCAACTTATACTTCCCACATACACTTTCTACCCCTACACCCCCCCACCCAACGACCACCAACCAATCTCAAATACATCACTCAAACCAACATACACAAGTACACATTTCTACACACAACCTACACATCCAACCAGGCACATCCAATTACACTCCCCACATGCACTTTCCACTCCCACTCCGCTTCCCCCCTCCCTCACCCAACTACTACCAAACTATCTCAAACACATCACTCAAACCAATATATACAAGTACACATTTTTACACACATCCTATACATTCAGTCATACACATCAACTTACACTCCCCACGTACACTTTCTACTCCCACGCCCCCTCCCCCCCCCCACCCAAGGACCACAAACCAATCTCAAATACATTACTCAAACCAACATACACAAGAACACATTTCTATACACAACCTGTCAAAAGTGCCCCTGCCATGACTACCGTTCGACGTTTTCCTGGTTCGACCACTAGGAAGTGGTTGGATGTCTGATCTGATTGCAGATTTGGAATTTTCCATGCGGTTTTGAGCTTTCAGTTGCTCGATTTGGTTCAGAGTTCAGGATGTTAGTCCCATCCAAAGTTCAGGTGGTATGTGGGTGGAATCTGGGTGTCCGTCATTGGTGATGGGATAATTCCACTACCAGTGGTCCGAGTTCAGCTTCAATGACCTCCA
Organism: Penium margaritaceum; assembly: GCA_023375785.1. Classification (NCBI taxonomy): domain Eukaryota; kingdom Viridiplantae; phylum Streptophyta; class Zygnematophyceae; order Desmidiales; family Peniaceae; genus Penium; species Penium margaritaceum. The sequence continues at coordinate 154,949 of SZWC01002384.1, forward strand.
AAGGAACATGGGCCATGAAGGAATGGACATGGGACATCTCCTGGACGAGGGCAAGCCTCCCCCCACGTTGGAGGGCCAGGGGCGCTTTGACAGGCCACCGTCAAAGCGCCTCCCATCACTCTCGTTAGTGGGCATGGTGGACGGCTCCACCATGGGTTACTCTAACGGCCATAGCAGGCTCTCTACTGCTTTGTTTTGGATGTGCTTGGATGCGTTGGAAAGCTCCAATCACAAGATATGAGAATCTAAAAAAACTTCTACCAAAAAAACTAACTATTAACGGTCTTAAGCCTTTCTTAGTTTCCACAACGTGCATTCTACCAGAATTCTGCTCCCTTGGTGTTGTGACGACCCAAAGCACACACCTCCCTTGAAAGTCTCTTTGCACTAAGTAGCCGTGTACACTTGTAGTAGATCAGAGCACGCCAGGACAGCATTCCTGACAAAGGTTTATGGGCCCACAGCCTTGATCTGTCTGCCAAGATATTCACGGCTTCCGCAACGTACGGGTGTGTCGCTCCGGGCGAATTCGCCATTGCAGTTTGAGACTGTCCATGGTAGAAGTTCAACATGGCGCAGAAGACGGAGTCCTTGCCCATCCAGAATTATATGGGTGGCCCTGGTTTTTGGCTGTGGCAGTGGAATTTTAAGATCCACCTTGCGTACAAGGGAATGCTGGAACTCGGGAAGGGCACGGAAGTTCAAGATGCCAGCGCGACGGACGAGGAGAAGACGGCCTCTGCCAGTATCATCCCTCCAACACCACGTGCAAGGCTCCATGCCTTAGCACAAGAGCTCCTTCAACCACAATGCTACTGGAATTCCTCCCAAGACCTCTGTATGCCTGGCACTTGCGTGCCATCCTGGGTGGAGGACGATGCTGGTCATCCCTCCACGATCCCTGTAAGCCTGGCTTTCCCTTCCTGGGGGGAGGTCAATCCCTCTAAGGCCCCTGTAAGCCTGGCAAGGCCTGCCAGCCTGGGAGGAGTTTGCCCTGACATCCTGAAGGCCGTTCACTGTTACGACGGTGGCTGTGCCGAGACCCTTGCTCTGACGGCCTTGACGGCCTAGCAAGGTGTTTCGCCCTAGTTTAGGGCTAGGAGTTATGTCGGAGCGCACTACTGAGCTGTTTGCATAGGTGTTGTTCCTTGTACAATACATGTAATTTCAACAAGATTCAACTCCATACGTTTGCTTGCACTCAGATTTGTACAAGGTATGATTGCTGGGCATAAACAATCCTACGGTAGGAGGGGACAACCTTGCTACATCAGAGCACGCAGTGGCTGTCGCTGCAAGCTCACAAAAAACTAAAAACATGGATTTGGATATGGATTTGGATATGGATATGTATATGGATATGGATGTGGATATAGATCTAGATATAGATATAGATATAGATGTAGATGTAGATATAGATATAGATATAGATATAGATATAGATATAGATATAGATATAGATAAACATATAGATATAGATATAGATATAGATATATATAGATATAGATATAGATATAGATATAGATATAGATATAGATATAGATGTAGATATAGATATAGATATAGATA
>SZWC01002384.1:161627-172287 GCA_023375785.1 Penium margaritaceum
CTCCTCCTCCTCCTCCTCCTCCTCCTCCTTCTCCTCCTGCTCCTCCGTCTCATTGCTGTCAACGCGGCCACTCCTGCTGTTCTAATGGTCCTGGTCGATGTCAAAAGAAGCTCTGCTCCATCCACCAATCAACATCCCTAGCCAACAAGATCTCCGCAATAAAGCGACTCTTCACGGTGAGGATCAAGGAGGGTGAGGACGTCATTTCCACCATGCAGCATATCGAGTCTCTTGCCTCACATTGCAATGATATGGTGTGTAATATTGATATAAAGCTACAAGCGATGGCGCTCCTCATGGCTCTACTCGACAGTTGGAGCCCTCTCATCACCGTATTGGGAGGTTGGGATGAGAAAAAACTCACTTACGATGCAGTCGCCGAGTACATCCGTAACAAGGTGCATCATTGCAACGGTGGCAAGATCTCGTCATCCTTAACAGCCCTGGTCACCAAAACGCAGGGTGGCCGTAGCAGCGGCAAGCAAGGCGGCAGTAAGGGCGGTGGCAAGGAGGGCGCCGTGAAGGGTGCGTGTCATAATTATAGCAACGAGGGCAATTGGGCCAAGGAGTGTCCGGAGGAGGTGCAGGCTGGTGCCAAAGGTGCCAAAGGTAAGAAGGCTCTCCTCAACGACATAAAAAATTAGGACCTGAAGGACACCAACCGGTGGTGCCTTGATTCAGGTGCAGAGGCGTATACCCAAGTTGAGAAGGTGGGGTTCATCAACTATACCCGGTCTGCAAAGTCCATGGTGGTCGCCAACGACAAGGTCGAACCAGCTTCTGGCCAAGGTGACGTGGACGTGGAGGTGGTGGTTGGCCGTAAATGGGTGCAGCGTGTTATCCAAAGCGTGCAACATGTCCTTGGCCTGGCTGACATTTTGAGTGTGAGCCACTTGACGGATAAGGGGTATGAGGTGCTCTTCCACAGGAAAGGTACAGTCGTGCGGATGGATAACGTCGACGAGGTTGTGCTCAAGACGAAGTGTGAGGGAGGACTCTACATCATTGACACAAAGGTCATCTCCTCGGCAGCAGATGCAGCAGACTCGCAAGCATGCATCGTCAACCTTGCAAAAGGCATGGGAGCAGACCTGCAGCCGTGGCACTAACGGCTGGGACACTTGTCGCCCGCAGTCGTGCAAGGATGGCGATGCACGACATGGTTCGTGGCCTCAATATCACCGGTGTAGTAGACGCAACAGCAGATTCCGCAGAGTACAAGTGTGAGCCTTGCATCGTGGGCAAGGAGAAGCGCAAGCCGTTTGAAGACGGACAGTACCGTGCCAAGAACCTTCTTGAGGTCGTGCACAGTGATGTGTGCAGGCCGATCAAGACACCGTCCATTGGGGGTGCGTGATACTTTGTCGCCTTCATCGACGATTGCAGCAGAAAACTCTACATCTACTTCATGCAGCGGAAGAGTGATTTGCTGGACCGCCTGAAGAAAAATGTCGCAGTGGTGGAGAGGCAGACTGGCCACAAATTAAGAGCACTACACAACAACAATGGCGGCGAGTACGTGGGTTACGAAGGGTGGCTAAAGGAGCAGGGGACTGTGTGGCAGCCGACCACTTCCTACACCCCGTAATCTAATGGTGTGGTGGAGCATGCGAATCAGACGCTACTCACTATGGCTCAGACAACGCTCGTGGACGCTAAACTACCACAGAGCTTGTGGGCCGAGGCTGTCAGTATGACATGCTACATCACCAACCTCACCCCAACAGCAGTGCTGAAGTGGAAAGGCGGCTGGAAGACACCGCAGTAGGATGCATGGAGCATACGCAAAACCAAGCATGGCCCACCTGGAGGTGTTTGATGGCACACTTTGGTGCAGGCTGCACAAAGAAAAGATCCCAAATTGAACCTGCGGGTAAAATCGTACGTGTTCGTTGGATGGAGAGTGTACTCAAGTTGTTCTGCCTCTTCGATCCACGGACGCAGGAAGTCATCACAAGCCGCGGCCAAGGTCAACATTGCAGCAGGGCAGCAGCAGGACCAGTAGCCACCGTCGCCAAGGTCGCCGCGTCGCAGCCAAAGGCAGTGGAATTCGACAAAGCGGTACATTGTAAGCACGAGCCGCTGGGTCGGCATGGAGTGGTGCATGATGGCGTCCGCAACAGAGCCAACGACTGTGCAAGAGGTACTTGCACAGCCTGACGGGCAGCACTGGGGCAAAGCAATAAAATTTGAACTCGCATCCCTTGCTGAAAATGACACTTGGGAGCTGGTGGATCGGCCTGAGCGGACGAAGGTGATCAGCTCTAAGTGGGTGTTCAAGGTGAAGCTCACCAAGGACAGCAAGGTGGAGAAGTACAAGGCACGGCTGGTGGCAAAGGGGTACGCACAGCGGAAATGTGAACACTATGATGAGACGTTTGCGCCCATTGCCAAGTTCAGAAGCATCCGGACGATCCTTGCGGTGGCAGCCGCAAAGGATATGCAGATCCATTAAATGGATGTGTAAACGACATTCCTGAATGGCATCATTGACAAGGAGATCTACCTTGAGGTGGTGGAGGGGTGGATGCGCGGGAGGGTAAGGTGTGCGAAAGGCCTTGTACGGGCTAAAACAGGCACCCAGGTGCTGGTACTAGTAGATGGACAGCTACATGGCAGAGCTCGGCTTCAAGCACTGTGATTCAGATCACAGAATGTATATACGGCGAAGTAAGGGACTCCATCAGATTGTTGCACTCTACGTGGATGATCTGATCCTATGCTCATCAGATCTGGCGGCTTTGCAGCAACTCGAGCAGCAGCTGAACAACAGATTCAAGATGGAAGACATGGAGGAGCTGGAGTACTACCTTGGGGTGAGCATTACGCAGAACCGGAACCCACGCTTGAGCCGGGACAGGCCAAGTACGTGGCCGAGGTCCTAAAGCGGTACGGCATGGAGGAATGAAAACCAGTGGGCAGTCCAGTCTCCACAAGCTATGAGCTGAGAGCGGCGACAGTGCCACAAACTAAAGAGGAGAAGGAGGACATGGTGGAGGTTCCCTGCCAATCTGTGGTGGGCAGCCTGATGTACACCATGGTGGCGACCCGGACAGACTTGGCTTACACGGTGGGTCAGGTCAGCAGGTACTTGGCCAATCTTGGGCTGGTATACCGGATGGCCGTAAAGCGCATCCTTCGGTACTTGCAGGAAACATGGTACGCGCGCCTGAAGTATGACAGAAAGGGGAGGTCAGACCCCTTGCGGCTGGTCTGCTACACGGACACGGACTACGCCGGCGATGTGGACATGAGGAGGTCCACTTCTGGCTATGTGTTCTCCCTCGCAGGTACAACGGTCTCGTGGTGCAGCGAAGCAGGACTGCATCACCACCTCCACAGTGGAGGCGGAGTACATCACTCTGGCCAAGGCGGTCAAGGAAGCGGTGTTACTCCGCATAATGCTGGGGGAGCTAGGCGTGCTGCAGCAGGAGCCTAAGGTGGTTCAGTAGGACAACACCGGCTCCATCTTGCTGACCAACAACTCGAGGCAGCACAGGAGAAAGGAGCGCATTGACGTGCGCTACCACTATGCGCGCGGCATGGTGGAGAAGGGACAGGTTGTGCTGTAGCATTGTAGCACAAAGCACATGCTCGCGGATTGCTTGACGAAGGTGCAGCCCCAGGATCGGCATGTCATCAGCCTTGCAGGGATTGGGTTGACAAGCTTTGAAGGGCTTGAAGGCACAAAAGCGAACGAGCGTGAGTGAGCATGAGGCACTCGGTATGGAAGGTGCACGGAGGAGATTGTTCCCCTGCCATGGATGCCATTTGACGTTTTCCTAGTTTGACCACCAGGAAGTGGTTGGATGTCTGATTTGATTGCTGATTTGGACTCCCTACAAATTCCCATGTGGTTTTGAGCTTTCAGCTGCTCGATTTGGTTGAGAGTTAAAAAATTTAGTTCCATTCAAAGTTCGGGTGGTAGGTAGCTGGAATCTGGGTATCCGTCATTGGTGATGGGATAATTGCACCACCAGTGGTCCGAGTTTGACCTGAATGAGCTCCAAAGGCCTGTGGGAGGTCTCCTGGACCAGGACAAGCCTCCTCCCACGTTAGAGGGTCAGGAAGGGCGCTTCGAGATGAAGCGAAGTAAGTGGAGATGACGTAAGTGGCAAAAGTGGCGGTAGACGGTGACAGAGGAAGAGCAGACAACACATGGCGGCGATCGTGACTGCAAAGCAATGACTTGATTAGGATGATCCAGGCAATGATACCCTGATACCATGTCAGAACAATGGAATGAGTGGAGTGAGTGATGGTAGAAGCAAGCAGAAGCAGGATAATATGGGAAGGCATGGAAACGTGATGATGGGGAGCAGGCAGCCTTGATGAACTGTAAAGAATTAGGCAGCAACACCAATGAGAATGCTACAAGAGACAAGGTAGAGTGAAGAGGTAGACAGGTGGACAGCGAGAGAATGCCGTCAGATTGGACACAGCACTGATGTGCTGGACAGAGCTGATTGAAGGAACAAGAGTGACGGAGCGAAGGGACGCAAAAGTGAGAAGTGAGATTAGGTAGTGAAGGAGGAATGGGCCAAAGGTAAGCAGAGCAGAGACATGGCGGCAAAGCCGCAGAACCAAAGATAAATACGATGGAAAGTCTGTTCTGGGTTGAAGTCAAGGGAATGAACTTCCTTGTTATATGCAAGAAAAACAGGACAAAAGTTGTAGGCAACGGCTTCTTTCTGCTAGCCGGAATCGGATGACACACGTCATATTATGAGGGGATGACTTGACCGTTGAGTAAACGGTCATACGAACGACACATCATTGGTCAAGGTGGTTCGGTCTTGGAACCTGAAACATTATTGTGAATCTCTTATTCCCCATTTTTGTTTTTTCTCCTAATATTCTCTTGTCAAGGGTTCATGCGGACAACATGTACTTGGTTCGTGTTATTACGTCAATGACGACTTCAGCGCTGTCGTTGTTGAGGTGCCACATATGAAATCAATCATAGTGTGCTGAGTGTGGATTCAATTCGTTCGCACTGGTTGATTCACACCTGAAAGTAGGTGTAGGTGTTTCTCCATACGGATGCACCACAAACATTTGTGGACATGAATGGCTATTTATGCACAGTGAAGAAAGAACCCACAGACTAGGTCTTTGTGTTTTGGTGGGAGGAGCTGTAGTGAGCCTCCAATATGGGTTTTCTATGTGTGTACCTTGCTTCTGTGGATTTGCCCTCTTCTAGGCTCAAGGGCCAAGTAAAATCTGCAAGGAGTGGACTGCCAAAATTACACGTGGATGTGACTGCGGAATGTCCCTATTGTGGGAGTGCAAAGGGTGAAAAGTCCGTGGAAAAGGGGTACTCAAAGTATGCCATTGGTGCACCCACAGAAATGCCCTGTCAGACACATGAAAGAGAGCACAATCTGCAGGACATGGGTATTTTAGAAGAGGGTGATGTGTATCTGCGGAATTGCCTTGTCAAGGGAGCACTGTTAAAGCAAGGAATACCATAAATGAGTGATCAGATGGGCTGGCGTGCTGTCATAGATCTTGGGTGCAGTTCCGTGTTGTGAGGACTGAGACTAAGTGCTACGCGCAGAGTAGCAGGTGTGGAAGTAAAATGGCGGAGTGAAGTACGAGTGTGGAAAAATGGAGGTCACAGCAGACAGAGGGAAACCATGGTGCTCCGTGCATAAACAGTTCATTACTCTCTTCCTATCGGAACTAAACTGCTGGCCTTCAGAAGATCAAGATGATGGGCCTTCATGGTAGAGAGCTATGTGAGTTACAGCAGAGTACAGGGCACATAGCTAGTCTCTTGATGCATAGGGCTCCAGAGAGAAAGATGAGGCCAAATTGAGCGGAGTTGCATGGCAAGGAAAATCAGGTCACGAGGTGCAGAGCTGATCACTTTTTGCGTCTTCCCTAAAGGGACCAACCAGAGGGCCCAACAAAGGAGCCTAGGAGAAGAGTCTTCCCACTGCATGTTTGTTTTTGAGTTGTGAACGCCTCCAGGTAGCAACTGTGTTTGTGATGCAGAGGGTGCAGAACCCACTGTACGCCGGATTTATGTGGACCATGGAAGCTATGAGTTGACGTACAAGACCCACATAGTGCTGGATGCACTCCTTTCCATGGCACTGGTGCGACATGAGAGGATTCTTCTTCAAGTAACTGTGTTTACAATGAAAGAGTGCAGAACTCCCGGTGCACTGGATACACATAGTCCGTGGAAAAGCTGCAAGGAGACGTATGAGACCCACACAGAACTGGGCCTCTATGGAGCATGACAAAGCTCTAGGACCTCGTTTGAGAAAAACAGGATGGGGTAACATTATTAGCCTAAAGTCCGCCACGCACACAACTTTTCTACAAACAAGGACAGGTCATGGGACTCTGCAAGGGAATTAAAGTGAGTGAGGGCGTGCCGTCTGTGCATGTGGAGAAGGTCAAGAATGATCCTCACGGTGGAAGGGTGGAATTGGAATCTTCGTGGGAATGTTCAGTGCCGTTTGCGAGCCTAGAGGAGGCTCAAAACAGACCCCATGGAAAACCCACGGAAATGGTATCGTTGTGGTAGTGTTTGAAGCCATTTGTGAGCCTGCAAAGGGCCCAATTATGTCCCATGGTAATTCCACAGAAGTGGTAACTTTGTGGGAGTGTTTGGGGCCACTTGCGAGCCTGGAAAAGGCTGAAAACATGTCCCATGGTGAACCCATGGAACTGGTTGTGGTAGTTTGGGTGTCTATGGAAGATGAAAAGTCTTGGCAGGAAGATAAGGTGTGGATTAGGCTTGTAGGGAATGGCATTGGAGTAGCCTTTGAGTCTGTGGATGGTGCCAGAACATATCAGATAGGTCAGCTGCGGATTTGGCTTGTTTGGGATGCCATTGGAGCAGTTCAAGGGGTGCAGAGGTCATACAAAAGAGACATATGGTTCTGTGGTGAATAAGCAAATCTGCGAGGGTATTTTAGTGACTATGTGGAGGTGGGAGTGCCACACAATACAGCTACATGGTGTCAGGAATGCTCTCCTGGCATGACCTGAACCACCTAAGTGTCCATGGCTACTTAGTGCAAAGAAACTTCCAAAGGAGGTGTGTGCTTTGGGTTGCCACAACACCAAGGGAGCAGAATTCTGGCAGAATGCAGATTGCGGAAACTGAAAAAGGCTGGGAATCATTAATTGTTACTTCTTTTGGTGCGATTACATCAGATTCTTATAGCCTGTAGTCTAAGATTTCCAACGTATCCAAGCATGCCCAAAACGGAGCAGTAGAGCCCCTGCTACGGCCGTCAAAGTAACCCTTGGTGGAGCCACCCACCGTGCCTTGCACGCCAGGCAACGGGAGGCACTTCGACGATGACCCGTCAGAGTGCCTTTCCTCGCCCAGAAGTCAAGGAGAAGTTCACCCTGGTCAAGGAGGTCCCTCTGGTCACTTCGTTCATGCCCCTGGTGCATTTGGAGCTTGTTGGAGACGAACTCAGACCACCGCGGTGGAATAATCCGTCACCAATGACAGAGATCCAGATTCCACCCGCCGACCACCCGAACTTCGGATGGGGCTAAATTTATGAATTCTCAACCAAACCGAGAAACTGAAAGCTCGAAACTGCATGGCAGAATCCAAGGAGTCCAAAACTACAATCAGATCAGACATCTAACCACTATCTAGTGGCTGAACCAGAAAAACGGCAAACGGCATCCATGGCAGGAACACTTTTTAACAATCTCCCCCGTGCACCTTCCATGCCGGATGCCTCATGCTCACTCGTCCGCTCCTGTGCCTTCAAGCCCTTCACAGCTTGTCAACCCAAGGCCTGCAAGGCTGATGACGTGCCAATCCTGGGGCTGCGCCTTGGTCAAGCAATCTGCAAGCATGTGCTTCGTGCTGCAATGTTGTAGCACAACTTGTCCCTTCTCCACCATGTCGCGCGCGTAGTGGTAGCGCACATCGATGTGCTTCATCCTCCTGTGCTACGTCGGGTTGTTGGTCAGCAAGATGGAGCCAGTGTTGTCCTCTTGAACCACCGTAGGCTCCTGCTGCGGCACTCCCAGCTCCCCCAACAATCTGCGGAGCCACACAGCTTCCTTGACCGCCTCGGCCAGAGCGACGTACTCCGCCTCCACTGTGGAGGTGGCGACACAATCCTGCTTCCTGCTGCACCACGAGACCGTTGCACCTGCGAGGAAGAACACATAGCCAGAAGTGGACTTCCTGTTGTCCACATTCCCGGCGTAGTCCGCGTCAGTGTAGCAGACCAGCTGCAAGGGGTCTGACCTCCCCTTTCCATCGTACTTCAGGCGCGCATGTCGCGTTGCCTGCAAGTACCGTAGGATGCACTTCGCCGCCTGCCAGTGTAGTGACCAGGGTTGGCCACGTACCTGCTCACCTGGCCCACCGCGTAGGCCAAGTCCGGCCGAGTCGCCACCATGGCATACATCAGGCTGCCCACCACAGATTGGTAGGACACCTTTGCCATGTCCTCCTTCTCTTCTTTAGTTTACGGCATCATCGCCGCACTCAGCTCACAGCTTGTAGAGAACGGACTGCCCACTCGTTTGCAGTCCTCCATGCCGTACCGCTTCAAGACCTCGGCCACGTACTTGGCCTGCCCGAGCTCAAGCATGCGCGCCCTCCGGTTCCGCGTGATGCCCACCCCGAGGTGGTACTCCAGCTCCCCCATGTCCGTCATCTTAAATCTGCTGCTCAGCTGCTCCTTGAGCTACTGCAAAGCCGCCAGATCTGATGAACAGAGGATCAGGCCGTCCAGGTAGAGTGCGACAATCTGATGGAGTCCCTTGCTGTGCCGCACGTACACGCTGTGGTCTGACTCACAACGCTTGAAGCCGAGCTCCGCCATGTAGCCGTCCATCTGATGGTACCAGCACCTGGGCCCCTGTTTTAGCCCGTACAAGGCCTTTTGCAGCTTGCACACCTTGTCCTCCGGCGCATCCACCCCCTCCGGCACCTCAAGGTAGATCTCCTTGTCGATGATGCCATTCAACAATGCCATCTTGACATCCATTTCGTGAATCTCCATGTCCTTTGCGGTATCCACCGCGAGGATCGTCCGGATGCTTGTGAACTTGGCGACGGGTGCGAATGTCTCATCGTAGTGTTCACCTTTCCGCAGCGCGTACCCCTTTGCCACTAGCCGCGCCTTATACTTCTCCACCTTGCTGTCCTTGGTGAGCTTCACCTTGAACACCCACTTGGAGCTGATCACCTTCGCCCCCTCAGGCCGATCCACCAGCTCCTAAGTGCCGTTCTCAGCAAAGGACGCGAGTTCAGATTTTATTGCTTCGTCTCACTGCTGCCCGTCAGGCCGTGCAAGCACCTCTTGCATGGTTGTCGGCTCCATTGCGGCCGCCATCATGCACCGCGCCATGCCGACCCAGCGGCCCGTGCTCGCGTCATACCGCTTCGCCACATTCCGTTGCCTCCGGCTGCGACGCGGTGACCTTGGCGATGCTGGGTGCTGTTCCTGTTGCTGCTCTGCTGCAACGTTGTCCTCGGCCACGGGCTCCCCCACGTCGGCTGCTGCGTCCTGCGCTCCAGCGGCACCTGCACCTGCTGCATTGCCCTGCTGCGCTCCAGCACTGTCATCCTCCGAGGCATCGACCTCTGCAGCCGCCGGCTCCTCCTCATGCTCAAGGAGTTGGAACCACTCCCCCTTCTTTGGAGAGTGCACTACGTCAATGTTGTTACTGCTGCTGCAGTAGCTCTGTTGCTCATCAAACGTGACATCGTGGCTGGTGATGACGTCCTACGCTTGTGGGTCAAAGAGGCGGTACGCCTTGAGCGCACTCTTGTACCCAACGAACGCATACGCCTTTACACGCGGGTCCAGTTTTGAGTCTTTTCTTTGCGCAGCCTGCACCAACACGTGCGCCTTGCACCCGAACGCCTTCTGGTGTGCCATGCTTGGTTTGCGTCCGCTCCAAGTCTCCTGCGGTGTCTTCCAGCCACCCTTCCCCTTCAGCACTGCCGTTGGGGTGAGGTTGGTGATGTAGCACGCCGTGCTCACGGCCTCGGCCCACAGGCTCCGTGGCAGTTTAGCGTCCACGAGCATTGTCCGTGCCATTGTGAGCAACGTCTGGTTCATACGCTCCGCCACGCCATTAGACTGAGGCGTGTACGGAGTGGTCGGCTGCCACTCAATCCCCTGCTCCTTCAGCCACCCTCCGCAGCCCACATACTCACCGCCATTGTCGCTGCGTAGTGCTCTGACCTTGCGGCCAGTCTGCCTCTCCACCGCTGCGACATACTTCTTCAGCCGTTCCAGCACATCGCTCTTCCGCTTTATGAAGTAGACATAGAGTTTTTTGGTGCAATCATCGATGAGGGTGACGAAGTACCACGCGTCCCCAATGGACGGCGTCTTGATCAGTCCGCACACATCATTGGCATGACCTCAAGCAGGTTCTCGGCCCGCCATTGTCCGTCTTCAAATGGCTTGCGCTTTGCCTTGCCCACGATGCAAGGCTCGTACTTGTGCTCTGCGGAATCTGCTGCTGCGTTTGCTGCACCAGTGATGTTGAGACCGCGAACCATGTCGCGCTTCGCTATTCCCTGCACGACTGCGGGCGACGAGTGCCCCAGCCGCCGATGCCACAACTGCAGGTCTACTCCCCCGCCTTTTGTGAGGTTGACGACGCGTGTTTGCGGGTCTGCTGCATCTGTTGTCGAGGGGAC
>SZWC01002384.1:184481-204193 GCA_023375785.1 Penium margaritaceum
GAGAGAGAGAGAGAGAGAGATAGAGAGAGAGAGAGAGAGAGAGAGAGAGAGAGCATGTTCAAAATGAAAAACTGGATGGTATGAAAAAAGCATCCCAAATTTTTAAGAGCACATAATATTATGAGGCGTTCTTGCTGCCACCTCCATCTGAAAAAACCCAAAACTTGGCCATGGATTTATAAGCAGGTACCCATTTGTAATCATTACTCAATACCATCGTCTTTGGAAATTTTGCACTTCGTTCACCATAGCACGTGGCTTTGGCTTCACTGAAAGCATATCTGAAGTTATTGAAGAAGAAAACGATTTTGTAGAACACTGCTGGGCTTCTGTATCTACCGGTACACAGAACGATCATGGATATACCACCAATCCAGGGGGGGGGGCATGAATTAGAGAGTGCATCAAGCTGGGTTCATGGATGATGTTTGGTGGTATGTGATGTTTTCCATTCGTCTTGAACCAAACATTTTCTGCAGTACACTACATTCCAATAATTCAACCATTCTCTGCAGGGAACCTCTAATCCATGAAAAATTCATTTATCCCACATCAGAATTATTGCAGCTACAGATTCTGTACAGAAACGGTTTTCTTTACTAGTCACATGATCTTTGTGCTGTTTGATTTTCCCATAATTGAATGCTTCACACTGGAAATATTACAAACCAATGTTATGTCAACTTACAGGGTTGGGTGCAGTAACCATGCTGCACAAAACAGCTAACAACCTGATCTCACTAGCTTAACTTTGTCATATTCCTTGTTCTATCTTCCATAACCAGGGCTGGATATGTACACCGTTCTGCCAGCTGTGAAGCCCTGCGTAGAAAGGAAGGAAGCCATCCGGTCATGTGACCATGAGTTGAAGCAGCTGGAAGAGGCATTTTTCCCAGGAATCCGTGAAGGTTTTCCTAAAAAAAACACATTCTTGCATAGGATCTGGTGGGAGGCAGTGTCTCTCCAAATCTTTGACTGATTTTTTTTCTTTCAGATTCTTGATGGAAAATGCTTCAGGAAGAACATCAACATGAGCAATGATCCACCTTGTCTTGAAAGGGTGAGCTGGTATGAGTACTTTGTGAAAAAAGAATATAGTGCACACAAGGAGCTGAGAGTCAAAGAGAGAATAGAATCCCACAGATAATATCCTTTTTCCAGAGCTCTGAAAACACCAGACTTGTGACCATTACATGATAGCAACAATATTTAATAGAGCGCCTGCCAAACAGTGTTGGATTTCCATTCCCATGGAATCCACTGGAAATCCTTGCTGCACCACTCACCGAGATGAAGCAAATTCATGTCTTATGGCTGAAATAGCTCATGTGCACCACTGCCTCCACAACGAGGCAGTGGTGCAATTTCTTCGACAATGAATCCATGTGCAGGGTCTTGAAGGTATTCAAGTGAAGGAAACTTTGCCCAGCCCCAGATTGACTTGGCATTGAAGCGTACTGTGCCACCAGAATCTGCACCAGATATTTCAAAAGCTTGAGATCGTAGCACTGCCCTTGCCGCAAATTCTCTTCAAGAATTCCCTTTCCATGAAGACAGACACTTCACCAAAACATAGCCCAGGAAGACGTTTTCATATGAACCTCCTCGGTTTTGTGCCCTTTGTGGAGTGTTTGATTGCAACAAAAAAAAGGTATGTTCACGATGACACAACTTGAAGCCATGGTATTTGAGAATCATGAAATGGTGCTGTCATGATTCTGTTTCTGATATCAACATTGGAATTTTTTTCCCCTCAAGGAACTGGAACATACCATACATGATTTCATGTTAGCCATGTCCAATTCAAAGTAATGTGAATGTATGATACAGAGAACAGAAATGGATTTAACACATTCTTTACCAGGATGGGTAGGAAGAGGAGGAGGAGGAGGATGCCAAGGAGGATGAGAGAGATGAGGAGAAGGAGGAAGAGGAGGAGGAGGAGGAGGAGGAGGAGGAGGGGGGAGGAGGGTGAGGAGGAGGAGAAGGAAGAAGAGGACGAGGACGAGGAAAAGGAGGAGGATGAGGAGGAGGACGAGGAGGAAGAGGAGGATGATAATAATGATTATGATGATGATTAAGACAAAGATGATGAGGATGAGGATGATAAGGATTAGAAGTAGAATGTGGAGGAGGATAAGGAGGAGGAGGAGGAGGAGGAGGAGGAAGAGGAGGAGGGGGAGGAAGAGGAGGAGGGGGAGGAAGAGTATGAGGACAAAAAGCAACAGGTGAAAGTGAAAGAGGTGGTAAAAAATGAGGACGCGAAGGGGGAAGAGGAGGGAGCGGAGGAGGAGCAAGAACAGTAGAAAGATGATGAAAACGATCACACATATTTATTGTAGAACAAGGAGGAGGAGGAGGAGGAGGAGGAGGAGGAGGAGGAGGAGAAGAAGGAGGAGGAGGAGGAGGAGGATGTGGAAGAGGAGGAGGAAGAGTGGCAGAGGTGGCGGAGGGGGGCTAGGTGGATGATGATGGAAGGGACGATGCAGAAAAGGATGAAAACACAGATGAAGATGATGAAAAGAATGATGATGATGAAAGTGGTGGTGATATTGTTGGCACTAGTGGGTGTGGAGGCACCCTGAAGGTAGCCTAGCTCTCACTGATGCTCGCTACCAATGTTTGGGGCAGCCAATGGACACCAATGGTGAAGAGTGTGGAGCGCAAGAATAACAGATGTGAGTGGGTAGAACACGTCGCATTCAGTAGAACTGAATCCAAGCACGTTTTTTTCTTAGCATAGTAATATTACATCAGATTTGTATAGCCTGTGATCTAAGCTTTCCAACGCATCCAATCACGCCCAATTCGGAGTAGTAGAGCCCCTGCTACGGCCGTCAAAGTAACCCTTGGTGGAGCCGCCCACCTTGCCTTGCACGCTAGGCAACTGGAGGCGCTTCGACGATGACCCGTCGAGGCACCTTTCCTTGCCCAGAAGTCAAGGAGAAGGTCACTCTGGTCAAGGAAGTCCCTCTAGTCACTTCAATCATGGCCCAGGTGCATTTGGAGCTTGTTAGAGACGAACTCGGATCACTGACAGTGGATTATCCTGCCACCCATGGCGGGTACCAGATTCCACCCGCCAAACACCCAAACTTCGGACTACGCTAACTTTCTGAATACTCACTTGAATTGAGCAATTCAAAGCTTGATCTTGCATGGAAACATCCAAGGCATCCAAATCTAAAGTCAGATCAGGTGTTCGAATACTCTCCAGTGGTCAAACCAGGGAGTACGATCAACAACACTCATCGCAAGGGGCACACCATGTCAACAATCTCCCCCTTGCACCGCAGCCTTGATGCNAACTTCGGACTACGCTAACTTTCTGAATACTCACTTGAATTGAGCAATTCAAAGCTTGATCTTGCATGGAAACATCCAAGGCATCCAAATCTAAAGTCAGATCAGGTGTTCGAATACTCTCCAGTGGTCAAACCAGGGAGTACGATCAACAACACTCATCGCAAGGGGCACACCATGTCAACAATCTCCCCCTTGCACCGCAGCCTTGATGCCCTGTCTTGGAACCTGCAGCATTTCAAACCTCACAGTGCAGACCACGTTCCATGCAACTTGCGTCGTGCCTGTCCTTAGGCTGTGCCTTGGTCATGTCATCGGCGAGCATGCGCTTAGTGCCACAATGCACGATAGCCGCATCTCTCTTCGCCACCAAGTCTCGCACATAGTGATGCCGGATCTTGATATGCTTGGTCCTCCTGTGCAGCACCGAGTTCTGGGTCAGGCTGATGGCACTCATGTTGTCTATATTAAGTACCGTGAACTTCTTTTGCAGCACTCTGATCTCCTTCAGCAACCGCCACAGCTACACCGCCTCCTTTGCGGCTTCCGCGAGCGCGATATACTCCACTTCGGTGCTGGACAGTGCCACATTGTCTTGCTTCCTGCTTGCCCATGAAACTGCTGCACCACCAAGCACAAACACGTACCCCAACGTTGATTTTCTGTCATCCACATCAGCAGCCCAGTCGGCATTAGAGTAGCCGACCAACTCGAGGGAGTCGTCTCGCGCTCCCCCTCCAAATACAGGCCACGACAATTTTGTTGCCTTGAGATAGCGGAGGATCCGCTTCACCGCTTGCCAATGGAGCGGCCCGAGGTCTGCAACATAGCGGCTCACTTGGCCCTCCGCAAAGGCCAGGTCGGGCCGCGTCGCCACCATGGCGTACATGATGCTCCCCATCGGGGTATGGCACACCTGCCATCTCCTCCTTCTCCTCGTCCGTGCTCGGGCCCATGCTCGAGCTCAGCTCACATGTGGTGGTCATGGGTGTGCCGATGGGGTTGCACTCCTCCATGTTGTAGCGGAAGAGCACCTCTTGCATGTATTTTGTTTGCCCCATCTCCAGCGTGTGTGCCTTGCGGTACCTCTTGGGCGACACCGAGGTAGTAGTCGAGCTCGCCCATGTCAGTCATTTTGAACTAACCGCCCAGTTGCCGTTTCAGGTTTACAAATTCCTCCATGTCCGATGACACGAGGATAAAATCATCAACGTAAAGAACCACGATTTGGTGCAACCCCTGCTGCTTCCGCACGTACACGCTGTGATCCGCCTCGTAGCGCTTGAAGCCAAGCTCGGCCATGAAGCCGTCTATTTTCAGGTACCACATGAGTGGTGCTTGCTTCAACCCGTAGAGCACATTGCGAAGCCGGCACACCTTCCCCGGCGGCACGTCCACCCCCTCCGGCACCTCCATGTAGGCTTCCTTGTCAAGGTCGCCATTGAGGAATGCGGTTTTCACATCCATTTGATGGACTTCGTAGTCACGCGCCGCTGCCACCAGAGGATGGAGCCGATGGAGGCAAATTTTTCCACCGATGTGAAGGTTTCATCGTAGTGTTCACCGCTGGGCGTACCCCTTTGCTACCAGCCACGTCTTGTACCGCTCCACCTTCCCCTCCTTGGTGAGCTTCTTCTTGAAGATCCACTTAGAGCCGATAATTTTTGCACCCTCCGACCTGTCAATCAGCTGCCAAGGGCCGTTCTCTTCATATGAGGCAAGCTCAGATTTTGTAGCTCCCTCCCACTCAGCCCCATCCTTCCGCTGCAATGCCTCCTTGATGGTCTCGGGCTCCTCCTGCACAAAGAACGCTCGAGCAAACCTGGTCCAGATGCCCTCTGCGTCATTGTACCTCTTTACCGTCCTTCTTGCGAATCCGCTTCTCCGGGGCTGCTCCTGTTGAGGCTGCTGCTGCTGCTGCTGCCCCCTCGCGGTGCCACTCGCACTGCTGGCCTGCTCATCCTCTCTTGGGAACCATGGAGATACGGGCTCACTCCCCGCCTCTTTGTTCAGCTCCATTGTTGTCGACACTTTGGACTCATTGTCCGACTTGGCTGAATGCAAATCAGCCGTTCCCCCAGCCCCTGGATGGTTCCCGACGGCTGGAGCCGATGGGACGTCACCCTCTTTTAACGTCCTCCTGTGTCTCCCCCTCAAGGAGTGGCAGCCACTCCCCACGCTTGGAGAGATTCGCGTCTTTGTCCGTCCAACAACTGGCCTCGTCGAACGTGATGTCGTGACTCTTCACGATCTGCTACCTCCACGGGTCAAAGAGCCGGTACGCCTTGCTCCCGCTCTTGTACCCGACGAAGATGCACTGGCAAGTTTGCGGGTCCAGCTTGCCCCAACCCTCCCGTGCCTGCACAACAGCATGTGCAATGCAGCCAAATGTACAAAGGTGAGCCACGGTTGGCTTCCTCACGCTCCACACCTCTTGTGGCGTCTTTCACACAGTGGAATATGCATCTTTTAGCGGCTTCCTCGGCGTCAGATTCATGATGTACGCCGCTGTCCGCGCCGCCTCGCCCTAGTAGCACTGTGCGAGGCCGGCATCGCTCAACATGGACCGGACCATGTTGAGGATGGTGTGGTTTGCCCTCTCGGCGATGCCGTTCTGCTACAAAGAATGTGGCGTAGTTTTCTGCTATGTGATCCCCTTGCTCTTCATCCATGCGGAGTAGCCCTCGTACTCATCGACGTTGTCATGTCGGAACGCCTTCACCTTCAACTCTGTTTGCCACTCCACTGCCGCCACAAAATCCTGCATGCATGACAAGACATCGCTCTTCCTCTTGATGATGTAGAGGTAGAACTTGCGGCTGTGGTCGTCGATGAAGGTTACGAAGTAGCGAGCGCCCCTGATGGAGCTCTCGAATGGTCCGCACACTTCTGTGTGCACCACCTCCAACTTCACCGATGCTCGCGTCCCTTTGCCATTGAACGGCTGCTGATAAGGGTGCACACCAAATCCTAGGATTCGTGAATCATATTCGTGAACCCGGATCCGGATCTGGATATGCGAATCCGGATCCACCTCCTGGATTCGAACCGGGATCCCCGAATTTGAAGACAAACTGGGAGGGGGGGCAGAAAAATCGAGGGTAGTGCGCGTTCGTCTCAACCAGCCATCCTCAAAGTCGGGAGACCTATCAGCAGAATCCTCGCGACAGGCTGTCGCGAGGATTCTGGCAATAGGTCTGGCTCCGTGTTGCTGTCGCCGACAGCAACATGAAGATGCTGGTAAAATTTTTAACTCCCTTTCATTGGTCCATAATCCTTCGAACCAATAAGAGAGCGAGGGTGTATCCACCGCTGCTTTAACAAGGGTCCAGAGAAGTGGGAGGACTTGGAATGTTTCACAATGTGTGTTTGTGAACTGTTTGAGATTGTTCAGCCGTGCAACTTCAGTCGTTTTCTCGTCGAGAGTAGGACGAGCAAGCGACTAAGGATTCACCGCTGAAAGTGACGGCAAAGACGTGAAATCTGTGGCAAGCATGTCGACAGTCGTGAGCCATGGATGCCTCCGATGGCACCACGTGGTCCAGAGGCGCCCATCTGGCAGCGTGAGCATTTCTAACCCTGTGCTCTTCTGGCTGTTGATGCCAACTCATCGGCTGACTGCCGACGGCTGACCGCCGATTTGACAGCCGTTGGCTGTCAAATCGGTGGTCGATACGTGAACTGAACCATCACTGGTAGACAGATTTTGCACACCCAAGTACGAATGACATCCAGTTTGGCATGCGAACGTACAAATGGTGAGTGGCAAACCAAATACTCGGACAACATGACGTGGCAAGGTATCGATTGGTCAGTACACATAGGTGGTCAAAAGCTTCCCGCTAACTGTAGGTTCGCATCGCTTCTCACCCCGGACAACACTATTTTGTACACCGGAACTTCTATGAACGATGTCTTTTGGCTGCGGACGGATGTGGACAGATAGGAGGGACTAATGCACACCGTGGAGACCCACGATCGACGACCCAGATTTTGTTGGGCAAGAACAGAAGATGGCGTACACATAGTTTTTTTGTGTTTATTTCCTCGATTGCAGGCGGACTTATCTACACTATCCGCCATACTATAGGAGCTGTTCCCCTTCGGATTGACGGAAACAGGGCCTTTAGTTCATTTTGAGGGCCTCAGTCGCGTAAGCAGCACGTGCCGTCGAGGACAGCACACGTCAGGCTACCGATCAGTGATCGTTCGTCCGCCTCTCGGGCGACCGATCACCGATCGGTGGTGACCAGTCACGAATCACTGAGGTGTTAGTTGTAGACATCCAGGACTTCGCCTCAGTCGGAACCCTGACCCTCGTGAGAGGGCATTCTAGCACTGGCCCACCAGGGCAGACAATGTTGCCATCACTACGACCGCTAGAGCGGAGGAAGAAGACGACGAGAATGACAAGGAGGAGGAAGTTGGGGACAAGCGGAAGTTGGGTGGCAAGGAACCGAGTGTGGTTTGGCAGGTGTTCAAGAAGTTTGTGCACCCGATTAAAGGACTGCATGCACAGTGCTCGCTGTGTCCCAAGGACCTCTCCAACAACGATGGCACCACCTCAGCGCTGTGGAAGCACCTGCGTCTCAAGCACCGGGTGCGGTATTTGGAGCTGAAGGAGGAGGAAGTAGCTGCAAATTTCAGGGTTGTCAGCGCCAATGTTGCAAACGTAGCTGCTGAACAGGGGGAAGCAGCAGATGCAGTGGTGGTGGCGGTGAATGCAAAGAACTCGGTGATCGGTCCGGAGGTGGCTGCTGTTGGTGCAGTGTTCTGCAAGCTCTATTTCCAGAGATGAATTTGGATGCATGTCATAGACAAGAACTGTAGCTTCCTGTCGATGGAGAGCAACTGGCTGCAGCGTGCCTTCTGGCATGGGAACCCGGCGTGCGATCTCCCTGGTCGCATGACCATCAGTCGGCAAATTGTCATAGCTGCCACATCATTCCACAAACGCATCAGGAAGATGCTCGCAGAGGTCACGTCGGCCATCAACTTCACAACAGATGGGTGGACGGGCGAGAACGGGATGAAATACCTCGGCGTGACTGCGCACTGGATTGCCAAGTTTCAGGTGATGTGTCACGGTGATGGATAGAGTTTTTTTGCAGGGTACTGGTCAGATTTTAATGCAGTGCAGGGTGCTGGATACATTTTGCAGGCTGCTGGTCAGATTTGTGTACAGTGCCGGGTGCTGGACAGAATTTATGTGCTGTACAGGATTTTGCATGGCAGCTGGACATATTTTCCAGGCTGCTGGTCAGATTTGTGTGCAGTGAAGGGTGCTGGACAGATTATGCAGGATAGTGTTCAGATTTGTGTGTAGTGCAGGGTGCTGGACAAAGTTTTCAGGCTGCTGGTCAGATTTGTGTGCAGTGCAGGGTGCTGGACAGAATTTATGTTTTGTACAGGATTTTGCATGGCAGCTGGACAGATTTTCCAGGCTGCTGGTCACATTTGTGTGCAGTGCAGGGTGCTGGACAGATTTTGCAGGAAAGTGTTCGGATTTGTGTGCAGTGCAGGGTGCTGGACACATTTTTCAGGACAGTGTTCAGATTTGTGTGCAGTGCAGGGTGCTGGACAGAATTTATACGCTGGACACATTTTGTGTGCTGGACAGAATTTGTGTGCTGGACAGAATTTGTGTGGTGGACAGATTTTGTGTGCTGGACAGAATTTGTGTGCTTGACAGAATTTGTGTGCTGGACTGCAACCTGCCATTATTTGTTTTGCATTGCGTTACATTGTGTTGCAGGTGAAGACACTTGCACTCTCCTTCCCCACTCTCCCCGTCAGCCCCAACGCACAGAACACGTTTGACGCGCTGGCAACGGCACTGAAGCGGTGGGGGCTGTTCGACAGGATGTTCTGCCTATGTGTCCACAACGAGTCGACGGATGATGCAATGATCAACAACTCCATCATCCCGTGTGCAGAGTCGTCGCTTTTGCCGGAGGGCCACATCCGCTGCCTGTGTCACATCATGAACCTGGCGGTGAAGGATCTGCTGGGCCACCCGAGGGTGGAGACCATCGTCTCCAAGGCCCGCGCCGTCGCAGTTTTTGTGACTCGCTCCATCCCAAGGGAGCAGTCTCTCATCAACGCTGCAACGGCAGCCAATGTGAGGTACCTCTCACTCCACCTCGATACAGAGACGAGGTGGAATGCCACCCTTGACATGATGGAGCGCATCCTCATCCTCAAGGACGTGCTTCCGGTGTGGCTTGATGACTATGGCAACGAGGGAGAGCTCCTTAAGCCAAGCCGCGACGAGTGGCGGCTCATAACCCTCCTTATCGTGGTGTTCAAGCCGTTCAAGTCGTACACCAACGACATCAGCGGCTCCAACCATCCCACCCTGAACCTCGTCATCCCGTTGTTTGAGTCGATGTTGGACAAGGTGGCATCGTGGCAGGTGAAGGCGATCATGGCGCGTTACAAGAGCAAAAAGAGAGGAGCGGTGGGGAGGCTGGATGCCAAGGAGCAGCTGTTTTTGGACATCAAAGACGCGTTCAAGGATGTGGAAGACAAGCTGAATAAGTATGCTCGGCTTCTCACACCCCGCCACCTGCTTACAACTGCTGCAGACCCCCGCTTTCGGCTCAGGTGGTACGAGCGCACGCACAAGCTCATGGCCTTACGCACAGCAGCAGACTTGCACGGCAAGGTGGTGATGCCGTTGCGTCCCTACCATGAACGGGTGGTACAACCGCAGGAGGAGGCAGTGGCTATGGCAGCAGAAGCAGTGGAGTCTCCAGCAGTAGATGCTGCATCATCCACTGCAGGCACTGGTGGTTCTCAGGGCACAGAGCAAAGCCAGCAGAGCCAGCAGAACCAGCAGCAGGATGGTTCAGTAGCAGGGGGGACAGTTGCAGGTTGGGCAGCAGCAGCAAGGGTCTAGTCTCCCAAGTGGCGCACGTCAGCTTCGTCCGCGTCCTCCACCACCTATGCAGGATGATGCGCTATTGGAGGAGGCCTTGGCAGACCCATACAGGGATCTGTTTGACGAGCCGGAGGCACCTGCAGAGACAACGGACATGTCATCGCTGGAGGCGGATGTGGATTTGTGGGCAAAAATGCCGAGGAAAGCCGGGAAGTGCAAGGTGCTCCGGCACTACAGGACGATGCAGAGGCAGTTCCCTACATTCTTCCTTGCTGCAGTGGATGTGCTTGCGATGTCTGCTACCTCCACTCCTTCTGAGCGGTTGTTTTCGCTTGGCAGGCATGTGATAACCAATTTCAGGCACTTGCTCGCACACTTGACGGTGGAGAACCTCCTCACTATGAAGAGTTGGATCAAAGAGAAGTCCCTGCTTGACTTCCACGTCTCTCCCCATGGCGTTGTCGTACCCGAGTACAAAGAGGGGGAGATGCGCATCAACGACCTGTGGAAGAGAGCTCATGAGGAGGGGCTGGTTGGCGTGGCGTGCGAGGAGTTGGAGGGACTGAGTTTGTACGTGAACGAGGAGGAGGAGGAGGAGGAGGAGGACGAGGGAGACGAGGAGGACAACAAGGATGAGGAGGATGCAGGGAAGGATGGCGAGGATCAGGATGTGATGGAGGTTGTACTGTAGATGCATCCCCCATTAGGTAGGATTGCCACCTTGTTGCTCATCTGTTTTGATTTTGTAACGGAATTGCTATTTGCTTATTCAACCGAGGTTGTAAAATCTGCTCAACAGATGATTCCAGTTGTTTGATGTTGTTGCAATGTTGTTGCAAATTTCTCATCAAATTCTGTAGTACATGATGTTGCTAATGCTGCTTCAAACTAAACCTCAAGTAATGTTTCAAGTACCAATTTCCATGGTGCTTAATAGTCTCGTATACGTCCAGAAATGCACATGTAGCAATGAATTGGCACGATGGTGACAATGTGTGGGTGCAATAGTCTGTCAATGCAACAACACAATTGTGTTAACATGTTGTAATACATTCAAAGAAATATCTGTGCATCATGTGGATGTCTTGGCGGAGAGGAGCTGTGGTGCGGCCGATCATTGGTAAAGTGGTGCATCGGTGTGTTAGTGCAGTGAGAGTTGTGAATGTGTTTGCGGTGAAGACATCAAATGGTGGAGAAAAAATGTTTGGAAAAAAAACACGGATTTGGTGCAGTCACAAAACACAGGGCATGTCTGAAAGATTCGTTGAAGATTCGTGAATCCTTGGGATCCGCGAATCCAGATCCGGATTCGCGAATTGAGGCCAGATCTGGATCCGGATTCACAAATCCGGATCCTACCTCAGATCCGGGAATCTTACCCGGTGTGCACCCTTAGCTGATGCGTCGCCTCGCCGACCACGCATGGCTCGCACACGGCATCCTTGGCTGCGTCAAGGCTCTTGACCGCAAGACCCCGCACCACTTCCTTCTTTGCCATGTCCCTCACAGTTGAGGGAGAAATGTGACACAGGCAATGGTGCAATAGGTCCAGGTCTCCATCATCCTTCTTTGCGAGGTGAGCAACGTCGGACCCCGCTCGGCTTCCAAGGATCTTTGAACGTAGCAGGTACAAGTCGTCCTCTAGCTTTCCATGTGCAATCACCTCGCCGTCCCCCTCCTTCCGGATGATGGCCTCCTTTTTGTTGAAGAGAACCTGGAGCCCCTTCTCGGTAAGGCGGATTTGCCCCAAAGTTTGGCATATGGAGCACGTCGTGAATTGTGCTTGTGACAGCCTCCCCGTCCACATCCACCTCAAAGCGAACGTTGCCTTTACCTGCAGCTAACTCTGTTTTGCCGTTGGCCACCGTCATGTGCCGTTCCGAGGTGCCATAGATGACGAATGCCGTCCGCTTGCATTGCGTGTGGCGGTCCGATCCGGAGTCAATCACGGAGACTCCCGGATCTGTCAAGTCGGCGGACTCCTTCGCCATCATTGCGTGGTCGTCCTTCTTTCCAGCTTTCTCCGGCTAGTCCGACTTCCTGTTGGGGCAATTGAGTGTGTAGTGGCCTTCTTTTCCACACGTGTAGCACTCCCCCTTCTTGTCACCTTTCTTGGTGTCCTGCTTGGTACCCTTCCCCTTCTCGCCTCCCCCTCCACCTTGAGGGCAGACGGCATAGGCGGAACTTGATATTGCCCCACTCTCTCTCCCACCACGCCGCATCCATTCATTGCGGACGAACTCAGCCACCTTCGGGTACTTCAGCTCATCGACAGACCAGCCACCTACGACGGTGATCATGGGACTCCAACTTTCCGGCAAGGCCAGGAGGAGGATCATGGCTTGCAGCTGAGGGTCGACCTTCCACCCGATGGCTACGCACTCGGCAGTCAGGGACTCAATCTACCACAGGCTCTTCATGATGTCGTCGTCTTCGGTGGCTCGGAGGGTGACGAGCCTCTTGAAGAAAGAGATCTGGTTACCAAGGTTGGTGGATTGATAGCTGGTGCAGAGTTTCTTTCAGACCTCCGCGGCCTCCGTGCATCCTTGAATGAGTGAACGCTGCGTTGGAGTAAGCGCATACACCAACAAGGCAAGCGCCTTCTTATTGTGCTTCTTGTACTTGTCCACTTCCTCCGGTGTCGCGGTATCCGGAGGGGCAGTTTCTTTACCATTGATCAGCTCAAGAAGGTCCTTGTCATTGAGTTAGAATTCAAACTCCCACCTCCACAAGTGGAAGCTTAGATCATCGAACTTCGAGACGGCGCCGATGCTCTCTTACTCGGTCGGTGCCATGGCGTGTGGCGGTAGCGTGAATGTTGTAGAGCTAGGGTCCTTCTAGGCACGTGGGTCTATGACCCTTTGTTGGCACTAGTGGGTGTGGAGGCACCCTCAAGGATGCCTAGATCTCACTGATGCACGCTACCAATGTTTGGGGCAGCCAATGGACACCAATGGTGAAGAGTGTGGAGCACAAGGATCACGGATGTGAGTGGACAGCATACATCGCATTCAGTAGAACTGAATCGAAGTACGATTTTGTTATTTAGCACAGTGAGATTACATCAGATTATTGTAGCCTGTGATTGAAGCTTCCCAGCTCATCCAAGCACGCCCAAATCGGAGCAGTAGAGCCCCTGTTACGGCCGTCGAAGTAATCCTTGGTGGAGCCGCCCACCTTGCCTTGCACGCTAGGCAACAGGAGGCGCTTCGATGATGACCCGTCGAAGCGCCTTTCCTTGCCCAGAAGTCAAGGAGAAGGTCACCCTGGTCAAGGAAGTCCCTCTAGTCACTTCATTCATGGCCCAGGTGCATTTGGAGCTCGTTGGAGACGAACTCGGATCACTGACGGTGGATTATCCCGCCACCCATGGCGGGTACCAGATTCCACCCCCCAAACACCCGAACTTCGGGTTGGGCTAACTTTCTCAATAATCACTCGAATCGAGCAATTCAAAGCTTAAACTTGCATGCAAAAATCCAAGGAATCCATATCTAAAGTCATATCAGATGTTCGACCACTCCCCAGTGGTCGAATCAGGGAGTACGGTCAACGGCACTCATGGCAAGGGGCACACCATGTCAACAGATATTCACAATGCAGACAAGGAGAGAGAGGAGGAAAATGAGCTCAATGAGGACCGCAAGGAGATTGAAGGTGGTGGTGTCATAGGGAGGTGTTGGAGGAAGGGGGAAGTAACATATTGGTCACTTTCAGAAGGGAGTCCTTTGAGAGGTATGTACAGTCTGGACCATCTGAAGAAACCTGTTAATAATCTGGAGGCAAAGGTCATACACCTGGAAGAGAAAAGCCACTGTTCGACTCCCTTACCTTTCTTAATGGTTAGCTTGTCATCCACCTGGTTCACAACAGAAAGGGAGAGGTCAATGTCACAGCTCCAGTCAGAAATCTGCCTTGGTGCTTCACATCTCAGCCGCAAGCCAAGTTGGTCTTCAAAGGCTTCCTTGGGAAAAACTTGGATTGACTTGCACGGCACGTTCACTTTTGAACAAATGTGTTCCATGCCGTGATGCGGATCATTCTGGGTGACTCGAGTTGTCATCATGCTAAAACACATTATTGAAGCAACATCATTCCATGGATGGACTAGGTCGTGGTACAATATGTAGCCTCCTGTGCAACATTCTTGGAGGCGAGAAATGCAGCTGTGGTCTTGTTTCTGCCACCTCAATGCATAGCTAGTTTGTGTGTGGTCACCATCCTCCACCATTTCAAGGGCACACACCCTGTTGTGTTGTCTACCTTGTTGAGTCTTTACCTCCTTAAACTGGCAGAGACTTGAAGAGCTCTTCCATTTTTTCTGTAAAGCATACTGACATGGTGCTTACATGCATACCACAGAGCATCTCGAAACTCTCTAGATGCCTTCAACGAGAACTTTGCCAACACGATGAAGGGAGAAGGGTAAGAGGGGGCGAGTTGGAGGGAGAATCTGCAGCATGAAGTGCAGCGACTTGGCGTAGCATGCACCAGCTATAACTGCCAACGGCCAGTGGTGGCCGAGTGTAGACCTGCTTCCTTGCAGAGCTGATCTTTGAAAACTTTTCAACTCTCCACTTATACCCTCCGGAAAGCTTCTTCTTTCTCTCTTCTTTCCTCTTTTCCTGCTCTTTTCCTCTTCCCTCATCTTCTCTTCTTCCCTCACTCTCTCTTCCCTCCACTTCTTCTCTTTCCTCTTCTTCTCCTCTTCTACCACCTTCTCCAGTTTCCTCCTTTTGTGCTCTTCCATCTTCCTACTTGTGGTCGTTCTTTGCAGCGACCATCAGTGCCATATCCCCCTTTAATGCATCGAGCTCGTCAACGTCTGCGCCTTCCACATGCAAAATCTTGACAGCCTCACAGTGGCCAGCCCCTGCCGCCCACACAATGGCTTCCTGAACATCTGCACCATTGGCCACAAGGAAAGAAGCAATTTCTTTGTGACCTGCCAATGCCGCCACAGCCAAAGGAGCAGTTTCTGGCCCATCTCCACCGGCTCTGTTCGAGTTTGCTCCAAGACACATCATTAGCCTGACTGCAGACTACAAGTTATTCTCAATGGCCCATATCAGAGGGCTGTGGAGGTCAGCTCGGCCTGCCCTAGCCACCATCCTGGCTATCTCATAATGAACCTTGTGGACTGCAAGCATGAGTGCATCGGTCTTTCTGTCCTTTGCCTTTGTGTTGATATCCACTCCATGCGCAAGCAATGTCCACACAACATTGACGTGCCCACCGCGAACTGCCAGGATGAGAGCAGTCTCTCCACCTCCGCCATAACACTCCCTCTTCTCTCTACTCTCCCATCCTGCAATCCCATCTCGTCTCCTTGTATCGGCGTTGACATTCCCCTGCTCCAAAATCGCCCGCACAACCTGCGTGTGCCCTTGTGCAGCGGCCTTCATAATTGTAGACAACCCATCCGACCCACTCGCTACAGCCGCATCAGCAGTCGCCTTCAGCAGCTCCCTCACGACGTCCTCATGTCCTCTCTCAGCAGCCAATGTCAGCGCTGTCTCCCCATCCAAGTCGGTGCTGTCGATCAGAACATCCTTTGCAGCTATGAGCAGCTCCACCACGCCCGTGTGTCCCCCCTCAGCAGCCAACATGAGGGGCGACTTTCCATCATTGCCACTGCAGTTGAGGACGACAGCGGGCGAAGCAAGCAGGGCTGCGACCACAGCTTCATGGCCCTCGGCCGCAGCCATGGCCAAAGCCGTCCGCCCCGTTGTGAAGTCTCGTGCCCTCACGTTGACACCCCAACATTTCAGCAAAGCTTTCACGACATGAGCGTGGCCAGCTTTGGCTGCAGCCATCAGAGAGGTCACGCCTCCTGAACTTCCATCCCTGGCATGCAAGAACTTCCCCGGACACTTCTTGCTCTCGCTGCCGATGGCATCAATGCCCTCCTTTTCATACTCCATAATTGTTCTGATGCGCTTAACATTTCCGTCACGAGCTGCCTGGATGAGATCCATGCCTGCAGTGCACGCACGAGTCCAAAAGAAGAGCGCAGGAAATTGGCGACACAAAGCAGAAGACAGTACCATCCTTCAAGAATAATTCATATCTTCGTTAATGAGCCAACTAGTGAAGAAAGGCAATCTAACTGCGCCCCTTTTGCAAGTATGAGTCGTGAGTCTTTTGTATAGGCAGCCACGATGAACTGTCTTCAGTGAAGAAGTCTGTCGAAGAGCCTTCACAACGTGAAGGCTCTTCATGGTGTGACTGGTAGTAGCGACTGGCGACGTTCGTTGGTTTATTTTCTGCTGCCACTGTGTATGCACGTACAAAGCCTCCCCATTGGCTGGCGGTTCTCGTTTGACTTAGGAAGCTACCAAGAGCCTATGAAGAGCAGCATCCGCACCAGTTATTCAAACCCTGGACTGTGTTGAAATGATATGCACCTTGTCCACTGCCTAGCTGGCTAGCTACACATACAGACAAGGCATGTACTGCTCTATGGAGTATGTCCCCTTGGTCTGTTCTGAGATGGGCCAGGAATGCACTGCCCATAATGGGTATGTATCCTGTGGATCATCATAAGAATTTTATCTCTGAGGCCTAGTTGGAATAGGCACCGGAGTATCGAGTAATAGGTCGTGTGCTCAAACCTCTCGGTGGTTGCAGTTTTCTTTGTGGCCCAAACTGGGACAGGAAGCTTCTAGGAAGCTTACTAAAGCTTGCCTTGGGGATGACACTTGGCGGTCTAAGGACGCGTCAAGTAGGACTGTAGGTTGAGGTTGGCTCCAGTGGAGCCTTTACAAAGCAAAAGCTTTAGCAAAGCTCTGCAAGTATAAAAGCCTGTACCCTACATGCATCCATTTACATTTCTTGCCTCTGAGACTCCTCACAGAGTGTCCAACCAAAGGTAGACACTAAAGACTAATATGCGGACTTCGTGAGGTTGCAAACCAAACAAACCTAAAGTGTAGATCCCTCGTTTGAGGGTGATATGTTATCTTGGTTGCAATACCAAGAGTGGTTGGTGGCCTCCCATGTCGGGACCCGTTTTCTAGACCGTTGCTATCCAGCGCATTGACAAAGGGTTATGGGCCCACGCTTCTGGTTCTAAGGCACGCTTCCAAGACCGACTAGCGCGTGGTCTTGCAGGGCGCACAAGTACAACAAGGACACGAACACCGGACGGCTCCATATGCTCCATCGGCTCCATCGGCTTCTTTAGGTAGGATACGCGTATGTGGCAGACTAAGGGACGAGGAACAGCTCTTTCCATGTTGGACAAGACCCTCGAGCCCCAACGGGATTAAGCTCTACCCCTTTTTAGAAGGTGGTACGACCCCGAATCCGTTCTCTCATGACAGCAACATCGCCTTAGGCGATCATCAGCGGGAGGGGTATGCAACGGAACCAACTGCACCTTTGACAACGGTCGGAGTCAGCAGCCTCATAAGCCTCATCGGCCTCAACGAAGCAGAGTAGCAGCGAAGCATAGAAGACGAGCAATTGCCAAAGATGGCGGATCCGACTCAAGCCCGCCTTGATGCGGGTATGTCCAAATTCACGGGGACAGGTTTTCCCTTGTGAAAATGGCATTTTGAGATTGTCATGAATGTACGTGGCTACCTCGACATCCTAAAAGGGATCGAGATAGCACCCGCCAATGCAACGGTGATGACGCATGCGGCTGACCTTGTAGCATGGATGATGAAGAACAACATGGCTCTCACCATTGTTGTGACGTCCATCAACGATACTCAACAATCCCACATCACAGGATGCACGTTGGCTGCCGAGGCCTACGTTTTACTCTCACACGTGCATCAATCGAACGCCGTAGCAAACCGACTCTTCATCTTTCAAAGGCTGATGTTGATGAGGGTGAGCGAAGGAGAATCGATACCCGTACTTTTGCAATCATTCAACAACGTGCTGCAAGAGGTCTAGGAAATGGAATGGAATCTTGACTCTAACATGCGTACCATGATCCTTCTGATGGCGCTGCCCCAAAAGCTGGGGGTCCTTGATTACCGTATTTGGTGGTTGGAAGGAGGCAGATCTCACGTATGAGGCTATTGCCAAACACGTCCACAACGAGTCCATGCGACACAGTGGCAGAAAGGCAAACATCTCAGCCTATGACTCTTGCTTCGGTGGACAAGGTGCAAGCTCTCGCTCCAGTCAAGGCAACACAGAAGCCGTGGCGGTGGAGGGAAAGGCAATGGTGGCGGGAAGAGTTCTAAGAAGCCCGACAACTGTCACAACTGTGGAAAGGCTGGGCACTGGGCTAGGGACTGTCGTAGTCCAGAGAAAGAAAGCTGGAACAGAGGTGGGAAGGAGAAGAAGGAGCTCACCAACATGATGGCTACAAGGTTGTCCATGAAGGGGGCAGCGATCCTTAGGCCCGGGGCATTCGCCCTTGACTCGGGCACCAACCACCACTCATCAAAAGAGAAGGGTGGATTTGTCTCCATGGCCGAATCTGTCATGCGCATCAAGTGTGCAAACGGCAGTGTCGTCCAAGCCATGGGCGACGGGGACAAGGTGATCACGTTAAACGTGAACGATGCGGAGAAGGCGGTCAACCTTCAAAATGTGGTGTACATGCCCTCCTTCACAGCCAACCTGCTCTCGGTTTCATAAATCACTGATAACAACATGATCGTGGTGTTCACCAACAAGGAAGTCGTGGACCTAAAAAACAAGGACATCCAGATTTTATACACCAAAGACCACCTCATGCTTCAAGTTCCAAGAGTCGACGGCCTCTACGTGCTTCAAATCAAAGTCATCAAGTCTGCGGATGAGGGACTTGCATGTACCACCAAGACAGTTGCACCAGAGCCAAAGGATGCACCGCCGGCGACCGTTGCGGCCGCCACATCAACAAAAGACACCGACGCTGAGCTGTGGCACCGGCAATTTGGCCACATGGCCAACAACACGCTGCAAAAGATGCAGGAGCAAGAGGTAGTCTGCAGAGTGGAAGGATGCACCATGAAGCATGGCGATGGGTGTACATTGTGTGAACCATGCCTCCAAGCGAAGGCAAAGAAGAAGCCTTTTAGGAGAGGAGGTCAACGAGCAGAGCATGTCTTGGAACAAATACACAGTGACGTGTGTGGATCTTTCCACACACCGTCTAACGGACAAAGCAAGTACTTTCATTGACGACCAAAGCCGCAAGTTGTGGATTTACTTCCTCAAAACAAAGGGAGAGGTCAAGGAGAAGCTCCGCGAGTTCGTCGCCAAGGTAGAGCGGCAAACGTCCAAGAAAGTGAAGACACTCTGAAGTGACAACGGGGGTGAGTACGAGGCATGCAAGCCTTGGCTCAAGCATCATGGCATCCGCCACGAGCAAACCCCCCCTTACAACCCCCAAAACAACGGCGTGGCCAAGAGGATGAACCAGTGTTGACCCGGGGTTCCGGGGTGACCCTATCACCGCGGCCGCGGAACCGTGATCCACATCGATGGGGCATTGATGTGGTTCGAACTCGCGTTCGACGACCACGTAGGGTCAGCCGCAACCCCCACCCGCCCCCCCCCCCTTGCCACGCGTCAA
>SZWC01002384.1:216991-230326 GCA_023375785.1 Penium margaritaceum
TATATCTGCATATTTATATATCAATATCTCCAACCGTGTATTTTTCTCCCTGTATTTTTATATCCGTATCAAATCCATACCCATGGTGATGTCTCAATGTTTTTTTATATTATGCACATTTTCTCATGGATTGAATTTTTTCTCTATGATATTTTTTTTCTTTCTTCCCGTTTCCACCTTTTTTTCATTTTCTGTTAGATGGGATTGTTTGTGGTCCATGTATTGTTTTTCCCCCCTTGTTACTCTTCATAGTCGTCCTTGTTCAACACTTGTTATTGTTTACTCTGGGATGACTGGTTCATCCCTGCGGCTTTCCTCTTTTCAAGTGGGGCCCTCGCTAGGCGACGGACGCCCCAACGGCGCCCGCTCGACGACGCGGGCATCGTGGGGGGTCCTTGCCGCGACCCCCGCCTTGTCCTGGCCCGCTGTTGCACACGGGCCAGCGAGGGGGTGGCCCATCGCGGCCGGAAACGGGGGATGCCGATTTGTAGCTGGAATCGAACCAGGTTGCATCGGATGGCGGCACTGCGAGACTGGTATCGTGCCGCCAAATATGAGACCGGGAAATCTCATGAGAGTTCTCTCACATGGAGGGGCTTCAGAACGGAATGGCAGAAGCCTCTGAATCCATCACGGCAAACGGTAGAAGCCAATATGGAGCTTGTCACTGTTGTCTGCACATTGCTAAAGCCTTTAGCCTAAAGGCATAGCAGAGGGAGACGGCCCAGGCGAGCATGCAAACTCGTACATGCTCGCTCTTGACGTGCCAGGCCGTGGACGGTCATCCTACTTTCCTTATTGTTCAGATCCATTCCTCTTCAACTCGGTGATGCATCACATGGCCTGGCCCCACGCGCCATAGGAGATCCCTGTCGGGAATCCCTCAACGCCGTCTTTTCTTTGTCTTCCTGGCCGCAACTTATCGGCAGGCAGACATGGGGTTGCTAGCTGAGGTCAAAAGCCGCGCATGACGGAAGTGCCATCCTCTTCTAGCAGCAGCTCGGCAAGGCGTGAAAGAGTGCACGCAGAACGACGGCGCGTTTCTCCAATGCACAGACAAGGACGTGCAATGCATGCCCCCTACGAGACGCTCGTGCACGCCAAATTGCTGGTGCATGGTGGAACCGCCATGTAGATGTCTGTAGGAAGCCGGCATGGGGCGCGGCGCCCGGATTTTTGCATGGGCAATTACGCGCGATGCCATAGCCGACTCAGAAAGGTATGCGCGACGCCATGCTTGTAAGAATCGAACACGTGGCAGTCGCATTCCAGGAACAAGACGCTGTTTGTATGGATACCTTCTAGTTCAACTGCAAAGGTTTGACCGCACAAACATTTTCATTTCTCGGTAAGAGACGCCGAGATCTTCTACCAGATACACTTGCCTACCCATATTTTTTCCAAAAAGGTCATGGTTACCCAACATTTTCCCTCGACTTCCCCGCCTTCTCATCTCCCTCACCTTCTATTAGGACTACTTCAGGGTTATGCATAAATACAACACACTACCATGTAGGCAAACACGTCCCGCGATGAAATACCTGCCGACGGGCAATCCCCTTTGCAAAATGTACGCCGCTATTATGCCGAACCGAGCGTAGATGGTGAACAACTAGAGGTTGCAAGGCAGAACACGATTTAGAATTTGGAACACTTGAGCAATTTATAATCAGCAGTAATTGTACTTTGATGACAAGTGTCGAAATGATCGAACATATACAAGTCTCGAGTTACGAATGAGCCACAGTCGGGGTCGTTAGGTCGATTGTCGGGCGACGTGTGTGGAGTCACGTTGTGAGTGGTTGGATTCTAGAGGGTCCGCCGAGAAATCGGCGGTCTTCGAGAATCGACGGTGAAGATGCAAGATGCATCTTTCTAAATCCAGATTCTTCGCGGTGCGTCGAGAAGTCGACTGAAAGGTTGTGATACTTCTGTCGTAGATTTTCCAGAGTGGTAGAAGTTTTCAGAAGTTTGGGAAGATTCACTTGACCGTCAGAGTATATACCGCGGTTTCGTGGTGCGATGGGCTGTTTGTGTAGTAACAGAAATGCCCACTCAGAAATATTAGGGACTTGTGTATGTGTGGTATGTAACACTTCTCCCCCTTTTAAGCGCGACGTCCCAGCGCGCGCCCAGATGTGGCCCGGTGACGGCGGCAATAACCGTTGATTAGGTAATCAACGTCTCGGAGGTTGTCGTAGGGTTCCCAATTGTTTTGCGCGATGTCATAGCCATGCCACTTGACAAGATATTCTATGGTTTTGCCTTGCCGTCGATGGCCGAGGATGTCCTCGATGACGTACTGTGTGTCCTCGTCCACTTGAACGGGAGGAGGGGGAGGGACATCCTTGAAGGTGAAGTTCTCTCCGAGGTCTCGGTAGTGCTTGAGTCTACTGACATGGAACACCTGATGAACTTGCATAATGTTGAGGAGTTTGATTCCTGCAACCACAGGAGTTTGCATTTGCTCGATCTCAAACGGTCCCAACCATCGCGGTTTGAGCTTCCTACAGTCGTCTCCGTGGAGTTTGATGTGAGCTCAGCTAAGAAAGACTTCATCTCCAATGATAAAAATATCATCGCTACGATATCGGTCAGCTGCTCGTTTCATCGTTGCTTGTGTCTTCACGAGGATTTGTCATGTTTCCTCCCAGATGGTGGAGAAGTCTCGGTGTTGAACGTCGACCACGGAAATGTTGCTACGACTTTGTAGTCCGGCTGGTGTGGCGGAAAGTTTGCCATACACCACTTAAAACGGAGTTTTACCCATTGCGGTGGAAACAGCCAAATCATATGCGATTTTGGCGGTCGGGAGTTTTTGTGCCCAATCCGTCTCGTGTGGTTTGCATACTGATCGGAGAAGCTGTGCGAGCGTCTGATTGGTCCACTTGGTTTGACCGTCAATTTGAGGATGAAACGTCGCTGAAAGTTGAATTCTGCTGCCGTAGCGAGTCATCGGCTCGCGCCAAAAACGGCTGGTGAATCGAACGAATTTGTCGCGTTCTATAGTTCTTGGTACACTGTGTAGCCGCATGCTATTGTTTAGAAACAGGCGTGCTCTTCCCTCGGCAGTGACCTTCGTCGGGATGAAATGGGAAATATTTGAAAACCTGTCAATAATAACAAGGATTGCGTCATATCCCTTCGGTGTGACCAGTAATCCTGTGACAAAGTCCATGGAGATGTCAGTCCACGTTTTCTTCGAGCAGCATACGACGAAGCTCGTCGTTCGGAGGAACAACCACTTGGCGAGTGAATCGCCGTTGCCAATAGGATGTGTAGTACCAGATTTCTGCTTTGTCATACCCGCCGTGCTGGTTTAAGCCTCGTACGAATAGCTGCCCGAGATACGGATCTCGTTGTAGCTGTAGCATTGCCAGCTCACTCATGACATTTGGTCGGAGGCTGAGTGCGTCTACCGGGTTGATTTATCCTGGCCGGCACTCGATATTGTAGCCGAGCCCGGTTTCAAGGAACTGCATTCATGGGGTTTGACGTTGATTGAGGTTCGGCTGCGTCTTAGACTGTTTCAACGCATGCTTGTCGGTGTGTACGATGCATTGGGGGCACTC
Source organism: Penium margaritaceum (assembly GCA_023375785.1). NCBI lineage: Eukaryota > Viridiplantae > Streptophyta > Zygnematophyceae > Desmidiales > Peniaceae > Penium > Penium margaritaceum. The sequence goes on from SZWC01002384.1 coordinate 220,564, forward strand.
TAGATAACACCGTCATGTCCTGAATGCATGTACGACCGTCAAAATTTCTTTCTTAGGTACGGCGTAGTTGAGTTCCGGATCTTGTAGTTTTTGAGACGTATAGGTGACCGTCTGCCCGCCGTTTCCATGGTCTTGAAGGAGAAGTGTGCCGATGGCTCGGTCTGACACGTCTGTGGCCATGACGTAGTTGACCGTTGGATCGGCTAATAGTAGGGCTTGCGCCGAGGTCAGAGCATTCCGCAAAGCGGTGAACGCTTCTTGGTCGCTGTCTCCCCACCACCACTTATCTTCTTTTTGAGTGAGGTCAGAGTGAGGCGCTAACATTCGGGCTTACTCCCGTACAAAACACCGGTAGTACTTGCACAAGCAGAGGAAAATGTGAATGTCTCAAACGTTGGTCAGCGTCGGCCAATCAGCGACTACTGCCACTTTTCTCAGATCCTTGGTGATTTGTCCACCGTAGATGAAGTAACCTGAAAACTCGATCGAACGGTGCCCGAAGTTGCACTTTGAGAGTTTTCCAAATGAATTCTCTCAATAGAACTTCGAGAACATTTCGAAGATGTCCATCGTGCTCCTTCAGGGTGCGGCTATACACCAGAATGTTGTCGAGGTACGCCACGACAAAATTGTCGAGGTATGGACAGAAGATGTTGTTCATTACCACCATGAACGTCACCGGGGCATTCGTCCATCCAAACAGCATTACCGTGAACTCAAAATACCCGTAGTGAGTTTGGAACGCCGTCTTCTCGATGTCAGTGTCTGCCATGCGTATCAAGTGATAACCGCTACACACGTCGGTATTGCAGAAAGTTTGAGCCTCTCGGAGTTTGTGGAGAAGCTCTTCAGCTCGGGGAAGAGGGTAGCAGTCCTTGATGGTAGCGTTGTTCAATGCTTGATAGTTCACACACATCCGCATCGTACCAGTTGTCCTTTTGACGAATATACTTGCATGGCGTATGGTGACGTGGATGGGCAGATGAACCCCGGACCGAGCATTTTATCGAGTTGCTTTTTCAGCTTGGTCAGCTTGTGATCGCTTATCCAATAGGCCCCTTGAACTGTAGGTCTACAGCCCGGCTTCAGTTTGACGCGATGATCAAATTGAAACCACCACATTTGCGCCTCCCTATACCTCCTCCTGTCTGGATTGTGCCAGTGGCAAAATACAGTGCTCCCTATTCTCCACTGTTGAGTCTACCACCTCCCATCCTCTTGACCTTGTCCATGCTGACGTCATGGGCCCCTTGCCCCAAGACTTTCTTGGTGGCCGCGGTCGCTATGTCCTGTGCTTGACTGATGACTTCTCTCGCTACCGCTGGGTCTTCGCCCTTCGCCACAAAAGTGGTCAATGATGTTCTTGAGTCCTGGCTCCCTCAGGCTGAACGTGCCTGCCTCCGATCACTGCGAGTCTTTTGCAGCGACCAAGGAGGTAAATTATTTGGTCCCACCTCTCGCTTCCTTGCATCCCGTGGTATTTGGATTGAGTCCTCTGCCCCTAACACACCACAGCAAAACGGAATGTCTGAGCGTTAGAACAGCACCCTTTCTGATGGTATTTACTCCCTTCTCTCTGCCTCTGGGCAGTCCCTCTTGTTTGCCTTTGAAGCCATGTCCTACATGACTTGGGTCTGGAACCGGGTTCCTCATGGCCTTCTCCCTCATTCTGTCATGCCCTTTGAACGCTGGACATGCCGGCTTGCGGACCTCCGCCTTGCTCGTGTCTGGGGGTGTCTTGCCTCTGTGTGGATCCCTTCGGACCAACGAAATGGTAAACTATCTCCCCGTGGCCGCTTGTGCATCTTTCTCAGGATCTCTCCATTCTCCAAAGCCTGGCGCTTCTGGGATCCTTCACGTTGTCGCTTCATAGAGTCTCACGACGCCATTTTCTTTGATCACCTGTTTGAACGTGACACTCCTCGTTTTGGTGGGTCCCCCTCTCCGCCCTCTCGAGGTGGGGGTGGTCCTCTACCCTCTGGACCTTCCGCTCTCCCCTTTGTGCGTCCCTTGACACCCCTGTCTCCTCCAAGCCCCTGGGCTCATCTCCTTCCTCGGCCTCCATTGCGCCTTTGGACTCCCCGCCGTCAGTGCCGTCCCCTATCTCCTCCGATTCTGACTCTCTTGAGTCCTCTGCTCGCTCACCCTCTGCCAAGTCCTCTGCCTCTGAACCTGGTGACGTCTCCGCACCGCCCCCTGCCCTCTCTGAGCCCTCTCTCACTGCTGACTCTCCTTCTCCTTCAGTCTCTATACACCCGCACTTTGCTGCTCCCTCCTCTACAGCGTGTGTCCCATCGGTCCCGCCAGTCTCACCCTACACACGTGGTGGTGGTCTCAGGGAACTTCCATCTCGGTCACACCTTGCCATCTCTGGTGACCCTGGTTTTCGTGCTCTTCATCTTGCAACCTTTGCATTGTCTGCGGCTCTTGCTATGGTGAGCCCCAGCACAGCACTTGGTTACTCTCTCATTGAACAAGAGTTCCACTCTGCTCTCTCCTTGTCTGTAGCTGGGAATGTTGCCTCATGCTTTGCTACTGTTGATCTCTCCCCTCTTACCCCCGAACCAGTGACTGTGCAAGCAGCCCGCACGGCCTCTGATTCCCTCTTGTGAGAGAAAGCCATGAAAGCCGAGGTCCGCAGTGCTGCGAGCGATGCAGTCGTGCTTGCCACTGCGCCATGAGACGGTGGTTCCTCCAATGAGGAAGATGTACCCAGTGCAACTCTTGCCGTCAGGACTCCACGTCCAGTCACTGTCCGTGTATCCGTCGAGGACTATGGAGGCCTGCCCTTGATAGTGAAGTCCCAAGCGGGCAATGGAAACAACGTACCGCACGCACCGGACTGCGGCCTCAAGCACTCGTCTGCACGGCACTTGCAAGAACTGTGCAAGCAAGTTGACCGTGAAGGCGATGTCCGGGCGCGTCGTTGTGGCCAGGTACATGAGCGATCCAATGACCCGCAAGTACAAGGTTACATCGACCCGTTCCCCCAGCTTTGTTGGAGCATCAACCTTTAGGGCGTCTTGTCCGTCCGGGGTGATCGGGGTGGACGCCGTACGCACGCCGCTGAGCATCTCGGCAAAGCACTCTCCTAGAGAGAGGGCGTATCGCTCCTGATGGACTAGGAGCGTCCTCCGAGCACGATCACAAACAATCTGCATGCCCATGAACGCTGTGGCCTCTCCCAGGTATTTCATTTTGTATGTCGATTGTAGCACGTCCTTGGCTCCTTTGACAGCCTTCAGATCAGGCGAGGCGATCAGCAGATTGTCAACATAGACCAGGATGGCTGAAAAGGGGGTAGTGGTCTGGGTGACAAAAAGTGATGGGTCCGCCGTGCTCTGGACATAGCCCACTCGCAGGAGCATGCCGGTGATCTCCTTGTTCCAGCATCGAGGCGACTGCTTCAGGCCGTACAGCGCTTTTCGTAGCCGGTACACTCGGCCGGTGCCATCCTCGAAACCTGGGGGCTGGACCATGTAGATCTCTTCTTCCAGCTTTCCATGTAGGAACGCGTTGTTCATGTCCATTTGGTGGAGTTCCCAGTCGTGCTGGGCCACCTGGGACAGCAGACCGAGAGCTTTGGTCGTGCGTCGAACTGGTGCGAAGGTCTCAGGGAAATTGATCCCTTCCACCTGAGAAAATCCCTTTGCAGTCAGTCTTCCTTTGTAGCGATCAACTGTGTTGTCTGGTTTGAGCTTTTTCCGCAAGACCCACTTGGCCTGGACGGCCTTCCAACCGGGCGGAAGATCTACAACTTTGTAGACCCCATGCTCATCGAGGGCGGCTAGCTCTGCCTCACATGCTGCCCAGAGTGCCGCATCTAGCCCAGCCAGAGCCTGACGGAGTGTGCTGGGGTCTGGCATCACTCCCACCACACTGGGGTCAGGGGCTGCAGTATCTCCACTGCGGGTGGCCAAGGCATAGGCCCGAGACGTGGGTCCAACAATGACAGTGGACTCTGCGGAGTCGGCCGCAAGTCGACGCTCGTGAGCAAGAAGAGCGAGGCCTATGTCGCAGCCAGGGTGCACTTCAGTGAGCCCCTGTGCGCTGAGGCCCAATGCCCTAGTGCCGGGGTCCCCACTGTGCAAGCAGTGAGTAGGACGTGGGCGGAGACGTCCGCCCTCACCTTGTCGATATGGTTCTGGTGACGATGTGACTAGTACAGGTGGTAGACACTCATCAGACACAGACGGGATTGGTGACGTGCCAGGTGATGCCGGTTCATCGAATGGGCAGACGGAAGACGGGGATGGCACAGGTGACCTGACTGGTGACACAGACTGCGCAGGGGGTGCAGACGACACTGGTGACTCTGCTGGTGACACAGGTGCTGGGAACACGGCAGCATTGGTGGTACAACCGGCGACACAGGCTCTTGTATCGAAGGGGATGCGAGAGAAACGGTGGATGCAGGCTGTACAGGCGGCGCGGTCAATGTGGATAACAGAGATGCTGTTGGCGTGCACGCCGGTGGGTGGGAAGGACCAGTAGCGCCCAGGATGACCGAGGTAGTGTCATCGGTCACCACATCCTCCCTTGTCCGCGGAGTCGTATCACATCCAGGGGAATGCACCTGCGGAGTGCCACCGGTGGGCAGGTGGCGGAAGGAGAGGCGCTCGAAGAATAGAGCCTCCCGAGACTCGACAATGCGCCGCTGACTGGGGTCCCAGAATTGCCAGGCTTTGGAGCGTGAGGCTATGCCTAGGAACGCGTAGACACAACCTCTAGGGGAGAACTTGGACCCTTGCGGTTCTGGTGTAAACCAGACGCAGGCAAGGGACCCCCACACACGCGCGAGCCGAAAGTCGGCACGGCGTCCGTACCACAGTTGGTATGGGGTGTGTGTGTTCGGGAGGGGGCCGTGAGGGATCCTGATCCAGACCCATGTCATGTAGGCCATATCCTCAAAGGCAAATATTTCAGGCATGCCGCTGTGTACCCGCATGGAGCGAACCGCATCCTCCATGGTACGGTTCCAGTGCTCAGACACGCCGTTCTGTTGTGGCGTGACTGGGATGGAGAGGTTGTGAAACACTCCCATTGTAGCAAAGTAGCGGTCGAGATCTCCCATGAACTCACCGCCTCGATCGGAGAGGAAATTCTGGAGGGTATGACCGGACTGGCGTTCCGCCATAACAAGCCACGTGCAAACAGCTAATGCCGCATCGCTTTGTAGGCGCAGACTAAAGACCCACCGCATGCGGGTGACATTGTCTATGATCGTTAGGACGTATTGCCCTCTGTCATCCTGGAACTCGACAGGAAGGGGTCCCAGGAGATCAGAGTGAACCAATTCCAGGGGCTTGAGAGCCCGTGAGTCAGACAGAGGGTATGTGGTGCGTTGCATTTTGCCTTGCACGCATTGCAGGCAATCGGTCTTGGGTGTCAAAAAACGGCCCCTGGGTGGAGGCAGTTCCAACGTGGCCTGACGGGTCTACTGTGTGCTCATGGCTATATTTTGTGCAGGTTCTGAGTCTAAGCGTGAGCTTTCTGGTCGCCCCACGCTATGTTTCTGGCAGTTGAAGACAAATGTGAGAAAGTCACTTTTGCGAAGGGAATAACGCAATTTTGCATTAGTTTTTTAACATGGACATGATCTAAACATTTGTAGGGCTAGTCATGAGCTCTCCAACGCACCAAACCGTGAGCGATTCGGATAACCGTAGCTTCCGCTACGTCAGTCGAAGCGCAGCACCCCAAACCAGCCGCTCACTCGGCGGCGCGCACCACGTCGCCCGCCGAGGCGCCTTCACACATTAAGGACCCATCAAAACGCCATTCCGGAGGCGCAGATGTCCCTACGCGTAGTGGCCGCGTCCCTTGCGCCTTTGGGGTCTGTTTCGATGAGTTAATCATCGAGTTTGGTGATGGGGATGGATGTGGGTCGAAACCTGTTCGCGGACCTGCAGTCAGAATTTTGACGAAGTCCCCGAGTAACAAAATGTACTACTGAGTTCCGGACACCGAGCCAGAAGTTTGGCCAAGTCCCTCAGTAACAAACTGCACTACTGGCATCCGGCGGATCATTCGCCGGACGCCTCGACAGCCCTTCCGGAGCAAATTCTCCAGATGGACTTTTGTTACTCGGTCAGGTAGATTATCCACCTCCGGTCGAACCGCGGCCGACTCCCAGAGCCGCCACGCACACCCAAACTTTGGAAGCCCATATCTCCCTCGTTACTTGTCCGATTCCGGTGAAACAACTTCCACCGGATTCAGCGACTCGTCAAAGTTAAGGGGCAATCCTTTATTTTAGGATCCGAGCAATCCTCGAGTCACCAGATCCGTCGACGAGGATTTTCCTCTCTCTGGCGGCTCGTCGGCGCCTCCCGGCGCCGCACTTGGGCATGCAGAGGGGCAAATCTTCAACATTGGGCGGCGCCTCAAAGGACGCTGCGTCAAGACCGAGCGCAGGCTGGGTGCGGATCAGATGATCTACAGCATCTAAGTGGGCATGACGCAAGCGTCTATGCAGTAGACGCTGATGCTCAGGCGACAGCATGCCTGTGACAAACACTCGAGCAGTGGACGGTGCAGTGATATTGGTGGACGTGGGGCTGCCAGAGACGTGGTACAAGTCCCAGACTGACTTGCCGCGGAGTACCACCTCAGCGGTAGCACAAACGGAGACAGTGGCATCCTCACTTGTGAAAGCGACACTGAGACCCATCCGTGTGCAGGCACGTCCTGACAACAGGCTGAGTTCTAGACCAAGCACGTACAGCACGTTTGAAATATAGAACGGTCCAGACGGTCCACAAAATTGCACCACACCTTCACCCTGAACAGGAACCTCATGCCCAGCAGCCGTACGCACAGACTTCACAGAGCCAACAAGACCAAACACCACAAAATCACAGCGGCAACATGTCATGTGGTGAGTGGCACCCGTATCTAGGATCCAGGTGACATCCGACACACGCTCAGGCGACGTGACTGAACAACTGCCAACAGTGCAGACAGTGGACATAGGTGGCTCAGCAGACGATTGTTGTGCCGCACTGACGACACGTGTCTGCGACTCATCAAGCCACGACAGGTCGTCATGACCTGAGCACACTACGGCGAAGACGGCGGACAGACCAGCATCATCATGCGACACGAATGACTCCACAGACTCAATAACACATCGTGCACCACCGCCACCGTCCCGACTGCACATCACAGACTCAATAGACATATCCATGGAACTCCTCGGCTCATTCAAGGCACTGGCACCTCCCTGAGTGGTGAGCCGGAGAAGCTGGCAGAGCTCGGCGATGTCGCGGGCCTGGGTCGCAAGCTGCTGCTCTAGAGGTGACAGGCCGCTGGCGTCGTCTACGGCTGCATCAGATGATGGTAAAGACTGTGTATCAGACGCTGCAGTGGTGTGTACGGAGTCTCGCTCACGCTGCTCGAATGCCCGTTGCAGACCTTGCGCAATCTTCGTCCGGTTCTTGGGAAGCTTGAACTCAGTGTAGCGGTGTGCTCCCCCACAGATGTAACACTCCCACTGGTGCTCCCTAGCCGGCTTTGAAGCCGCCTGTTCCTTTCTATCCTTGGCACCTCTCCTGTTGTTCCGTCCCTTCTTCCCTTGAACTACTATGGCTGAACCACGAGCTGTTGAAGTTTTCATCGTCGACTGTGACGATGGGAGGAAGGAAGGAGATGCGTGGGCAGCTGTGACGACTGCGACTGTTGCGCCATGGCGGGCGTCATTTGCTGCTCCCACTCCTGCTACGTGAACGTAGTGCTTGGTGGTCCACGACAGCAGCAGGCCTCTGTCCGCCATCTCCTGAACACTCTGCAGGCTGAATTTGTCGAAGGTCTTTGCGTACTCGCGGCCAACACCAATGCGGATGGTGTTGAACGCTATGAGTTGACCCGGTCCATTTGTCCTAAGGGCTCTGTATAGCTGCATCGCCCACCGCCAGTAGTCGGCCGGTGTCTCATGTGTACCTTGACGTAAGGAGTTGAAGTCTGAGATATGTTGGATTGTGGTTGCCATAATCGCGCCTTCAAAAAGTGTAGTTGCCAAGTTCCAGGTACCACGCAGGTCAGCTCCACTGCCAGTGCGGGGTTCGAAGTCGAGGGTGTACTCCTCTGGGACGGCCTTAAGGAGACCGAAGGCAGCGCACGCGGCGGTCGTCGTCTGCTGAAGGTCTGTAGTCTGGTACGGATTGGTGTAGTACAGGTACACCCCCTCACTGACTACCCACATGCGGAATCTCGGCTCCCAGATGGTGTAGCTGTCCTCTTGCCAGTAGGCGGGAGGATCTGTCTCAAACCACTTCGGGTGCTTCGCCGTTGGCAAAGCTGTTGGAACAGCTTTCTCGAGCGACGGAGACAAAGGGTCTTCGTGCAGTCTCAAGCTCAGGCAAAGCATCTCGTCCTCAAGGGAGGTCAGGTCTGCGATTGCCCTGAGTGCGTTGCTTGGACCTGCTGCACCGCTCGGTGAAGTTATGCGCGCCGGGCAGGTCTGACGCCGCTTCTCCAACTGTGCGAGGCGCAGGCGCAACATGCCTTCCTCGTCACTAGCGTCGGAGTCCGACTCAGGAAGATTGTCTGACGGCTCAGCATCGAATGCTCCTAGTGATGCGTCAACGTCGGCTGCAACCGCACTCTCGACAGTCATTTTGCCCTTGCGCACGGCATTGCAGAGAAGCTTCTACTGACGCTCCTGCTGTTTCTGCTGCTGTTGCGGCTGCTACTGCTGCTGTGGCTGCTGCTGTTGCGGAATTGCATCTCGCAAGAGCTTGAATAGATCTGCCATCTGCTTGGCCATCTGTTCAGCCTGCTGAGCCTGCTACTCTCGCTGCTCGCGTAGGCCACGTGCCAACGCGCTTGGGCTAGACGGAGGTTAGTCCCATGCCGTTCCCGATGTGTCGCCTATCACGCCGGAGGCGGCAACGCCAGCATCCGTAGTGGAGCTGGTGCTGCCGGCTCGGGCAGGTGGGTCCTTGGGCATGCCGACAGGTGGAGTGTCGCAAGCCTATACTGCTGCCGCTGACACTGCCATAGGGTGGGAGCCCCTGCCGAAAAAAAATCGACAATGTTTACCCCGCCCTAGTGGGCGTGGATTCATTGTTGAGGCCTTTTTAAGCCTAGAAATCGCCAATGGAGCCTCCCAAGCTGCAGAAAATTTTTCGGCAGTGTTTCTCCCGTCCCAGTGGGCGTGGGAAATCTGGTAGAGGCCTTTTTCAGCCTGGAAATCGCCAAGGGGATCCCCCCACGCTGCCAAAAAATTTTCGGCAGCGTTTCCCCCGCCCCAGTGGGCGTGGGAAATTTGGAAGGGGCCTTAGCCTTCAGAAGAGTGTACCTAAACCACCCCACCCAACCCAGGATTAGAGGGGAGCCCAGCCAGCAAGGGGAGGGGAATGCCAACCCGGGTCCGACGGCAAATCCCCGTCGCTGCTGCCGCAGTAAATGTTGTTGCTGCTGCTGCTGCTGCTGTTGATAGGTACAGCTGTCGTCACCAAAATAATGACCAAGGGCTAGCGCTGCAGCTGCCGTTGCTGCGGGTGTTGTGCAATATCACAACCGCAGGCTGCCGCTGCTGCTCACTACTGCACGCTACCCCTGCTGGGGTTGTTGCTCCCAGAGCTGCAGCCGTTGGTGCGGCTGTGCAGCTGGCGACTGCGACTGTGGGTAATGCCGCAGTCGCTGGCTGATGGTGCTCCTTGCTGATGCAGAAACGTCGCAACTGTAGCAGCTGCTCCGCGCAGCCGTTGTCGGCATTGTGGCTGCTTGGCCGTCACTGCGGATGCTGCTCGCTGCTGCT
>SZWC01002385.1:45428-57120 GCA_023375785.1 Penium margaritaceum
AAGCTGCAAGGACCAGAACTCAACTACGTCGTACACCAGAACAAAATACTGGCAGTCGTACATGCATTCAAGACTTGATGGTGTTACCTGGAGTGCTGCCCATACATCGTGCGCACCGACCATCATTTTTTGAAGTGTTTGAAGACGCAACCAAATCTTAGTCAACGTCAAACCCAATGGATAGAGTTCCATGAATCTGGGTCCAACTACGATATCGAGTAACAGCCAGCCAAAATCAACCTGGCGGATGCACTAACCTGCCAACCAGATTTCATGGCTGTAGTAACGAACTGTTGCAGAGAGACCCATACCTTGAGCGGATGTTCTCACGAGGCTACGAACAGTACGGTGGGTAGGACAAGGCAAAATTCTGGCACGACGTACCGTTTTTGTGACGGCCATTCACTCAACAAGTGGTCGTTCCCCCGAACAACGAATTTCGCCGAATTCTACTTGAAGAATTCCATGACACAGGAACAGGTGGACACTTCGGAGAGGAAAAGGTGCTGAAGAAGCTGGCAAAAAACTATTGGTGGGACAAGATGCAATCCGATGTGGCCAATTTCTGCAAATCCTGTGACACATGTCAGCGACAAAAATCGTGTTGCACACGACCACCCAGACTCCTACACCCACTCCCCATTCCAATAAAACCGTGGGCCGACATCTCCATAGACTTTGTCACAGGATTTCCGATCACACCAGAGGGATCCGATGCAATCCTCGTGATTGTTGACTGGTTTTCCAAAATGTCCCACTTCATTCCAACAACTACCACCGTCACCGCCTAGGGAACAATACGACTGTTTCTATACAATATCGTGCTGTTACACGATGTACCAAGAACCATCATGAGCGATACAGAAAGTCTATTCACCAGCCGTTTTTGGCACAAACTGATGACTCGCTACGGAAGTAGAATTCAACTTTTGACGGTGTTTCATCTTCAAATCAACGGTCAAACCAATCGGACAAACCAGACGCTCGAACAACTTCACAGAACACCATGAAAACCTTACGGGATGGATTGGACACAAAAACTCCTGACTGCCAAAATCGCATATAGTTTGGCAGTTTCCACCGCAACAGGTAAGACTCCGTTTGAAGTAGTGTATGACAAACTTCTTGTCACACCAGTTGGACAACAAAGTCCAAACAGCATTCCTGCGGTCGACGTTCAACGTCGCAACTGCGCCACCATCTGGGAGGAAACACGGCAAATCCTTGCAAAGACACAAGCAACAATGAAACGAGCATTTGACCGACATCGCAACGACAACGTTTTTGACGTTGGAGACAAAGTCCTTCTCAGTGCGGCTAACATCAAACTCCGCGGAGCCGATGGTTTGAAGCTCAAACCATGGTGGTTAGGACCGTTTGAGATTGAGCGCATGCAAACCCCCATGGTTGCGTGACACAAACTCCCTGACACTACGCAAGTTTATCCAGTGTTCCATGTCAGGAGACTCAAGCGCTACCGAGTCCCTAGAGAGAACTTCCTCGACAGGGATGTGCCTCCCCCTCCTCCCGTTCAAGTGGACAAGGACACAGAGTACGTGATCGAGGACATCCTTGGCCATTGACAGCCTCCAAAGCGTCGATCACCTCATCGACGGCTATTACCACTGTCACCGGGCCACATGTGTACGCGCGCCGGGACGTTGTGGCTAAAAGGGGAGAAAGTGTTACGTACCAGATGTACATGAGTCCCAAATATTTCCAAGTGAGTATTTCTGTTATTGCACCAATAGCCCATTGTGTCGCAAGACTGCGATGTCCACTCCGATGGCCAAGGAAAAATCGGCCAACTATTCCTGCCCTCTGTGAATCATCCCGAACCTCCTAACAATTTCAACCACTCTCGCAAACATATGACAGAAGTATCACGACCTTTTGATCAAATTCTCAACGCACCGAGAAGAATCTGGATTTATCAAGATGCATCTTGCATATTCACCGTCGATTCTCAAAATCCCCCAATTCCTCAACGGACATCCTAGAATCCGACCACTCCATGTGCCACTCCGCACGCGTCGCTCGACAATCGACCCGACGACCCCGACCATGCCTCATTTGTAACTCGACACTTGCATACGTATGTTTGATCATTTTGACACTTGTCATGGAAGTAAACTTACCACTAAACATAAGTTGCTCAAGTGTCCGAAATTCTTAATCGTGTTCTGCCTCGCAACTTCTACCTGTTGACCACCTACGTTTTGTTTGGCATCACACGTACACACCTCGAGAAAGAAACAAGTTGTTATGCCGAACGGAGCGTAGATGGTGAACGGGTAGAATTTGCAAGGGAGAACACAATTTAGAATCAGGAACACTTGAGAAGTTTATAACTAGTAGTAAGTGTGATTCAATGACAAGTGTCAAAATGATTGAACACATATATACAAGTGTTGAGTTATGAATGAGGCATAGTCGGGGTCGTTGGGTCAATTGTCAAGCGGTGTGTACATGGTCGCATTGTGAATGGTTAGATTTGAGAAGGTCCGCCGAGAAATCGGGGGTCTTTGAGAATCGACAGTGAAGATGCGAGATGCATCTTTTAAAATCCAGATTCGTCTTGGTGCATCGAGAAGTCGACCGAAAGGTTGTGATACTTATGTCGTACATTTGTGAGAGTGGTCAAAGTTGTCAGAAAGTACAGGATGATTCACTAAAAACGAGGGCAGCTAACCGGTTTTCCCTCGACCGTCCGAGTGAATGACGAGGTCTTGTGACACGATGGGCTGTTTGTGTAATAACAAAAATATCCATTCGTGAAGATTTGGGACTCGTGTACGTCTGGGACATAACACTCTAACCCCTTTGAGCCACGATGTCCCGACGCTAGTATAGATGTGGCCCAGTGACGGCGGTAATAGCCATTGATTAGGTGATCGACGTCTCAGAGGTTGTCGTAGGGTTCCCAACTGTTGTGCGTGGCGTCATACTCGTTCCACTTGACAAGATATTCTGTCATATTGCATCGTGGTTGATGGCCGAGGATGTCCTCTATGACGTACTTTGTGTCCTCGTCCATTTGAATTCAAGGAGGGGGAGGGAAATCCCTGCTGGGGAAGTTGTCTCCGGGGTCTCGGTAGTGCTTGAGTCTAGAAACTCGGAATACCGGATGAACTTGCATAGAGTCGGGGGGTTTGAGTCGTGCAACCACGGGGGTTTGCATGCGCTCGATCTGAAAGGGTCCCAACTATTGGGGTTTGAGTTTTGAACACTCGACTCTGTGGTGTTTGATGTTGGCCGAGCTGAGGACTTTGTCGCTAGTGGCAAACATGTTGTCGCTACAATTTTGGTCAGCTGCTTGTTTCATCACTCCTTCAGTGTTCGCGAGGATTTGGCATGTGTCTTCCTAGATGGTGGTGAAGTCTCAGTGTTGAACATCGACCGCATGAATGTTGCTACAACTGTGTAGTCCAGCTGGTGTGGCGGGAAGATTGCCATACACCACTTCAAATGGAGTTTTACCCAATGCGATTGAAACTGCCGAATTACATGCGACATTGGCAGTCGGGAGTTTTTGTGCCCAATCCGTCTTGTGAAATTTGCATAGTGTTTAGAGAAGCTGTTCAAGCGTTTGGTTTGTTCGCTCGGTTTGACCATTGGTTTGAGGATGAAACGTCGTTAACAGTTCAATTTTGCTTATGTAGCGAGTCAGTTTGAGCCAAAAATGGCTGGTGAATCGACCGTCTCTGTTGCTCGTGATGGTTCTCGGTATGCCGTATAGCCGCACGATGTTGTTTAGAAGCAGCCATGCTGTTTCCTCGGCGGTGACGGTGGTTGTTAATGGGATGAAGTGGGAATTTTTTGAAAACTTCTCAACAACCACAAGGATTGCGTCATACTCCTCGGGTGTGACAAAGTCCATGGAGATGTCAGCCCACGGTTCCGTCGAAACGGGGAGTTGTTGCAGAAGCCCGGGTGGCTGCATGCAATGGGATTTCTGTCGCTGATATGTGTTGAAGGATTTGCAGAAGTCGGCCACGTCAGATTGTATCTTGTCCCAATATTAGATTTTTTTCTAGCTTCTTCAGCGTCCTCTCCGAAGTGTCCACCTAGACCTGTGTTGTGGCACTTTTCAAGCAACATGCGGCAAAATTCGTCTTTCGGGGGAACGACTACGTGGGGAGTGAAGCATCGCCACCAATAGGGTGCGTTGTACCAGGATTTTGCCTTGTTGTCTCCGCCGTGCTGGTTGTAGCCTCGTGTGCACAACCGCTTGAGATATGGGTCTCGCTGTAGGTGTAGCGTTACCACCTCAGCCATAAAATTTGGTCGGCGAATCTGCCGGATTGATTTTGCCTGGTCGGTACTCAATATCATAGTCGAACCCAGATTCAAGGAACTCCATCCATCGGGTTTGACGTTGACTGATATTGGGCTGTGTTTTTAGGTGTATCTATGCATGGTGGTCGGTGCGCACGATGCATCGGTGACACTTTAGGTAATACTGCCATGTCTTGAATGCATGTACAATCGCCAGCATTTCTTTCTTATGTACGACGTATTTTAGGTCCGGTCCTTGCAATTTTTGAGACATGTAGGCAACCGGTTGCTCGCTGTTGCTGTGGTCTTGCAAGAGGACTGCGCAAATGGCTTGATCTGAAGCATCTGTAGCCATGACATAGTCAACCCTCGGATGGACTTATTGTAGGGTTGGCATCGAGGTCAGAGCATTCCGCAAAGAGGTGAATGCTTCTTGTTCGCTATCTCCCCATTTCCACTTGTTTTATTTTTGAGCGAGGTAGGAAAGAGGAAGTGACACTCGGGTGTAGTCCCGATCAAAGCACCGGTAGTAATTGCATAAGCCGAGAAAAACTTGAATCTCTTGAACGTTGGTCGGTACCGGCCAATCAGCGACTGCTGCCACTTTTTTTGGATCCATGGTGATCCTTCCACCGTTGATGATGTGGCCCAAAAACTTGATCAAACGGCGACCAAAGTTGCACTCTAAGAGTTTTCTGAAAATGTAGCTCTTTGAAAAACTTCAAGAAGTTTTCAAATATGTCCATCGTGCTCCTCGGGGTGTGGCAGTACATCAAAATGTTGTCGAGATACACGCAATAAAATCATCGATGTATGGTTGGAAAACATTGTTCATTGCTGCCGTGAATGTTGCTGGGGTGTTTTTGAGTCTGAACGGCATTACTGTGAACCCAAAATTCCCATAGATGATTTGGAACGCTGTTTTCTTGATGTCAACGTCTGCCACACATATCTGGCAATAACCGTTTTGCAAGTCGGTTTTGGTGAGAATTCAAGCTCTTCGGAGTCGGTCAAAAAGTTTGTTAGTTTAACAAAAAGGGTAGCAGTTCTTGGTGGTGGTGTTATTCAACACTTGATTGTCCACACACATCCGCACCTCACCAGTTTTCCTTCTTACAAACATATCTGGTGCGGCGTGTGATGACTTGGATGGGCGCGTGAACCCCTGACCGAGCATCTCGTCGAGATGCTTTTTCAGCTCGGTTAGCTCGTGATTGCTCGTCTGATAGGCCCCTCAAACTATAGGTCTGCTACCTGGCTTTAGTTCCATGTAATGGTCAATGTCTCATTGAGGAGGTAAGGTTCTAGAGAGGTTTTCAAGGAAGACGTTTGCAAACTCCTGGATGCGTGGTGCAAACTCTTTGGGTACCATCGCAAACTTTGTGGATGCCGATGAGGCTAATGAGGCCTATGAGTCAGCTGCTG
This sequence comes from Penium margaritaceum, assembly GCA_023375785.1. Classification (NCBI taxonomy): domain Eukaryota; kingdom Viridiplantae; phylum Streptophyta; class Zygnematophyceae; order Desmidiales; family Peniaceae; genus Penium; species Penium margaritaceum. The sequence continues at coordinate 51,132 of SZWC01002385.1, forward strand.
CCCATTCCGCTTCTTCCATTGGCACGAGATGTATGAGCCACACATGATATCCTCGTCGTATATAGTGTTTGGCCACATTGAGCAGTATCGATTGCACTGGTTGTCACCTTTTGGCTACCACAATTTCCTCTACTGCTTCCACCTCTACTGCTTTCACTATGGCCTTCCGTCCCATGCGCGGAAGTTGTTGTTTGGCACCGTTGATTCACATGTAGATATTGCTGTTGTTCCATTTGACCTCCGGATTGTGCCGGTACAGGAAATCTTGTCCCAGGTTGATTTTGTGATTGCTCATTGGACAAGACCTCCAAACCATTACACCCTGTAGATCCCCCACTTGTAGTCGTAGTGGTTCTTGGAGGTTCCGTATCTGGAATCTTTCATCGACATTTTTTCCCTAACACGTCCCTGGTTTTGTCCGCAAACTAAACTTGCGAACCATGATGCTGCTTACGAAGCTGTGTGAAGATCCTCCATCCAATAGTGCCGGTACTGTCTTGCAACTCTTGCATCCTTGAGGCTGAACTTTTGGCAGTAATGCTGGTTGGTCACCTTTGTAACCCTCGTCGTACTTTGCGATCTCAAAAACCCTCTGCGGTAATGTAGGCCGTTCAGATGGACTTTCGTTGAGCACAGATCGCTCCTCACAGACAAGAGTTGCGTTTTTCACTCCTGTCCTTTGCCATTTCCTGACTCACTTTTCTACGACTTCCCTCTGTTTTTGGCCTGGTGCTTGCTCTGACAGTTGTGAGCGATGTGCCCAATGTTTTTTTCATTGTAGCAGGTGCGCGTATCTCTCTGGTTGACCGCATCCACTTCCATCGGAGTCAAGGAGTCTGCCGACTGGCTTTCCCCGTTTCCACGATAACTGTGGTTGGGAGGTTGCTAGTCATAGGATTCCTCGATCTGAGCGTTGTACTCAGCGCTGTCGATCCTTTCTGCTGTTGCAATCATCCGAGGCAATTCATTTTGAATGCCGAAAATGACGATTGCTCGATGTCTTGCTTGAGGACGTTGTTGTAGTAAAAACACAGTTTGCCGAGGGCAAACTGTGTTTGAACTGAACTCTCTGGTGAAGATCTCGCGGAATCTCTGTGTGCTCTCTGCCACGCTGGACTGTTGACGAAGATGCTGGGGTTTGCATCGTGTGTTGGACTTTTTGTTCAGTCATCCAAAACGTGCGAGCATCACCCACGAGAATTTTTCCTAGTCGGTAGTTGGCTTCACCGCGTCTTGCCACTGTGGGTTGATCAGCTCCAAAGGTAGAACGCATGCAGTTGGTGATATGAGACAGGCACCTTTGGTCGTTGATGATGCCCTGCCGGTCTCCTGCTACCGTTGGATGGTCTTTAGATCAGACCAATAACTTAGCGCCGTGCCACACAAAAGCTTGGCTGTGAGGTCAATTTTCTTATGATCCTTGTTGATTCCAACAGTGGTGAAGTACACCTCCAAACTCGTCAGCCATATCCAAACTGTCGGTCCCTTTGAGTTCGTAGGATCAAAAAGTTCTGGTAGAGCCGGAAAAAATTGGGGTTCGTTCAATAGTTGGGAATTTCTCTCGACAAGCACTGCCTCACATGCGTTTGCGTTGCAAAGAGTCTCCATCATGATGTTGAGTTGTTGGAGCAGATGGCTATTTTTCCCCTTGATCGCGGAGATCTGGTTTGCCCGTTCTTCGTTGATCCGCGCCTTGTCCAGTGCCACATGTTGTCCCCACTGTCGTCGTTGAGGCTGTTAGTAGGGACGTCTGGCTTACTGCTGTTGGGTCTGTGACCGGGTTGGTGGTTGAAGCTGTAGGGGTTGGTCCAGGTGCCGCATAGCCTGCCACTCCAGCATTCTCTGTCGCTTCACGGTTTGCGTGCAACAGCACGTTTTGCTCCTCCATCGCCGAAGTCGTTGTCAAAGACCCGCTACTGGTTGTCGGGTTGCGCTTGCTTGCCTCAATTTGTAGCCGCAAAGTCTATGAAATCTTGATGTGCGAGATGCGCTGACGACTTGTGCAAGGTAGTCCTCCGGATGGGTAAAGCAGCCGGATGCCTCTCTTGCAGTGCTACGCTTTAATACCAAGTATTATGCCGAACGGAGCGTAGATGGTGAACAGGTAGAAGTTGCAAGGCAGAACACAGTTTAGAATTAGGGACACTTGAGCATCTTATAATAGGCGGTAAGTGTACTTCGGTGACAAGTGTCAAAATGATCGAACATACATATACAATTGTTTAGTTATGAATGAGGCATAATCGGGGTCATTGGGTTGATTGTCAAGCAACGCATGCGGGGTCGCGTCGTGAGTGGTCGGATACGAGAATTTTTGCCGAGGAATCGAGAGTCTTTGAGAATTCATGCTGAAGATGCAAGATGCACCTTTATAAATCCAGATTCATCTCAGTGCGTTAAGAAGTCAACCGAAAGGTCATGATACTTCTGTCGTAGATTTGCGAGAGTGGTCGAAGTTGTCAGAAGTTTCAGGAAGATTCATAAAGAGCGAGAGCTGTTGGTCGGTTTGCCCAACTTGCACACTTTGCCGTTGGGAGCTTTGACTCCTTCGAGCATCTCCATCATCACTTCCTTGTCGAGCTTCCTGTGAAGGAAAGCTGTTGTGACGTCCATCTGGTGTATCTTCAGGTTCTTTGCGGTTGTCATGGCAAGGAGAGAGCGGATGTAGGCAAAGGTCACGATGGGTGTGAACGTCTTGTCATACTCAGAGCCCGGGCATTGAGAAAACCCCTTTGCCACTACCCTCGCCTTGAAGTTTTTGATTTTTTTGACTCGCTTCTTTTTCATTCGGAGGACCCACTTGGATCCCACCACGTGGGACTTGTCGGGTCTTTACACAAGCACCCACGTGCTCGGTAATGGACGCGAGTTGCTGTCCACTACCTCCTTTCACTTCGCATCTGGGCCATTCATCGCCTTCGCCACTGTTGATGGCTCTTGCTGAGCCTTGCACAACCAGCTAAGGTCAGCCCAATCGTCCTCATACCGCAAAGGTGCTTTCTTTGGTAGCAAACTGTGCTGGGGTGCTGGTGTGGCTTCTTGCGTTGCTGTTGGTGGTACCATAGATGGTGGTTTGTCGTCGTCGTTGTCGGAAGAGTAGTCAGACTCCAAGTCAGACTCGGAAGCCCTGGACGCCTTGGTATCCGCATCCCTGTCAGCTGCCGCGTAATCTTGTGTACCTACTCTCCAATTCCCACCACATGCTGGCAAAGTGAGCCAGTTGTTGGGTGCTTCATCTTTAGACTCAAGCAACACTATCCACTCTCCCGCCTTCAGAGCAAGGATCGGGTTGAGTAGCTCTCCCTTCCCAAGGGTGCATTCATCAAACTCAATTTCGCAGCTCCTCACGTCCTTGCTTGCTGCCTGGTCCCAAAGCAAATAGGCTTTGTCTGACGTGTCGTACCCAACCATGACGCACTTTTTGGAAGGTGCGTCTAGCTTGCCTCCACCTTCTCCCGGCTGGATCTTCACCCATGCAGTTGACCCGAACACCTTCAGATGAGAGGCATTGGGTTTCTTTCCTGGTCATGCTTCTTGTGGGATCTTTAGCTGCTTGTCCTGCTCCTTTACACGCTTTTGCAAGGTGGCTTCTGGTGTGAGGCTCAAGAGGTAGCAGGCCGTTGTTGCAGCTTCAGCCCAAAAGCGAGGTGGGAGCATGGCGTCAAAGAGCATGCTTCGTACCATGCCGATTAGGATCTGGTTCATCCTCTTTGCCACGATGCTGCTTTGGGGGTTGTAAGGGGTGGTTTGCTTGTGGCAGATGCCATGATGCTTGAGCCAAGGCTTGCATGCTTTGTATTCACCTCCGTTGTCACTTTGGAGCATCTTCACCTTCTTGGACGTGTGCTGCTCTACGATGGCGATGAACTCAAGGAGCTTTTGCTTGACCTCTCCCTTTGTTTTGAGAAAGTAGATCCACAACTTGCGGCGGTGGTCTTCGATGGAAGTCAGGAAGAACTTTCTTCCTTTGTTAGACGTTGTGCAAAAGGGTCCGCACACGTCACAGTTGATGAGGTCTAGGACATTCTCCGCTCATTGACCTCCTCTCTCGAACGGCTTCTTCTTTGCCTTTTATTGGAGGCATGGTTCACAAAACGTACATCCTTCTCCATGCTTCATGGTGCACCCTTCCATTTCACGGACTACCTCTTGCTTCTGCATCTTTTGCAGCTTTCTGTCGGCCACGTGGCCAAATTGTCAGTGCCACAGCTCAGCATTGTTTTCCTTGGTTGATGTGGTGGTTGCAGCGGTTGCTGACAGTGCATCATTTGGCTTCGGTGCCACTGTCTTGGTGGCACATGCTAGTCCCTCATCTGACGCCTTGATGACTTTGGTTTGAAGCACGTAGAGGCTGTCGACTCTTGGAACTTGAAGCATGAGGTCGTCTTTGGTGTAAAAAATGTTGATGTCCTTATTTTTCAGGGCCACGGCTTCCTTGTTGGTGAACCCCACTGTCATGTTGTTGTCGGTGATTTGTGAGACCGACAGCAGGTTCGCTGCAAAGGAGGACATGTACACCACCTTTTGAAGACTGATCTCCTTCTCGGCATCATTCATATTGAACGTGATCACCTTGTCCCCTTCGCCCATGGCTTGGACGACACCGCCATTTGTACACTTGATGCGTATGTTAGATTCAGCAATGTAGACACATCCACCCTTGTCTTTTGAGGAGTGGTGGTTGGTGCCGGAGTCAAGGGTGAATGCCCAGGGCCTAAGGAGCGCTGTCCCATTCATGGGCAACCCTTCAGCCATCATTTTGGTGAGCTCCTTCTTCTCCTTCCCACCTTTGTTTCCGCCTTCTTTCCTAGGACTACGGCAGTCCCTAGTCCTGTGCCCAGCATTGCCACAGCTGTGATAGCTGCCGGGCTTCTTAGAACTTATCCCGCCACCATTGCCTTTCCCTCCACCGCCACCGCTTCCGCTGTTGCCTTGACTGGAGCGAGAGCTTACACCTTGTCCACCGAAGGGAGAGGCATAGGCTGAAGTGTTTGCCTCACTGCCACTACGTCGCATGGACTCATTGCGGATGTGTTCGGTGACAGCCTCATACGTCAGATCTGCCTCCTTCCAAGCACCAAATACGATGATCAAGGATCCCCAGCTTTCCGGCAGCACCATCAGAAGGATCATGGCACAAATGTTGGAGTCAAGATTCCATTCCATTTGCTGGACCTCTTGTAGCACGTTGTCGAACGACTGCATAAATGCGGGCATCGATTCTCCTTCGCTCACCCTCATCAACATCAACCTTTGGAAGATGAAGAGTCGGTTTGCTAGGGTGTTTGATTGATGCACACACGAGAGTTTTGCGTAGGCCTCAGCAGCCGGCGTGCATCATGTGATGTGGGAGAATTGAGTCTCATTGATTGATATCACAAGTATGGCGAGAGCCATGTTGTTCTTTATCTTCCATGCTACAATGTCAGTTGCATGCGTAGTCAATGTTGCATCGGCAAGTGCTATTTCGGTCCCTTTTAGGATTTTGAGATAGCCACGCACATTCATGACAATCTCAAACTATCATTTTGCATAAGGGAAAACCTGTCCCCGTTATTTTTGACATACCCACCTCAAGGCGGGCTTGATTCGGATCCGCCTTTTTTGGCGGTTGCTCCTCTTCTCTACTTTGCTGCTACTCTACTACGTTGAGGACAATGAGGCTGAAGAGGCTGCTGACTGCGACCGTTGTCAAAGGTGCAGTTGGTTCCGTTGCATACCCCTCCTGCCGATGATTGCCTAAGGTGATGATGCCATCGTGAGAAAAACAGACTCGGGGTTGTACCACCTTCTAAAGGGGTAGAGCTTTATCTTGTTGGGGCTCGAGGGTCTTTTCCAACACGGACAGAGCTATCCCCCAACCCCTAGTCTGCCACATGCACACACCCTACCTGAAGAAGTTGATGGAGCCGATGGAGCAGATGGAGCCGTCTGATGTTTCTGAGCCGAATAAAGACAGAGCATGCTAGAGATGGCATTGGTATGGACA
>SZWC01002385.1:57181-114297 GCA_023375785.1 Penium margaritaceum
GGGAGAGAGAGAGAGAGAGAGAGAGAGAGAGATAGAGAGAGAGAGAGAGAGAGAGAGAGAGAGAGAGAGGGCACCGCATGGACAAGAGCGGTACCAATAGAGGCTGCACGAGAGGAGAACATGGGCACACAATACATTTTGTCACGATGATACGACCAGAGGGACACAGATGCACTATGCCAACACCTTGAATAGCAGACAATTCCATGCTTATGTCATCTATGGAGGGCACCAAAAGTAGTCTGAGCTCCAAAGAAGGGAAGTAAAGTGTATTAGGAAGGTAGAGAGTACCACAGGGACCAACAAAATGAACAACACCAACGCCTTGAACAAGGAGTAACTAACCCCGCCCAGTTCGCATAAAGTGAACGGCCCCAGGAGGGTTGAGGGAGACGAGCGAGCAGTACACAGACATCTCATTGTGGGTAGCTCTTGAATTTGTGATCCAGAAGCCATCCGACGCATGCGCTGGGGAGAACACCACATGTCACCATAGTGCCAACGGGGAGCGCAGGGCGAACGGACGTCGCACAAGCAGCAAGATAGCACGGGAGAATGACAGACTGCCAATTCTCAGTCCACAAAACAGTGGGAGACAGTATCCAAGGACATGACCGGGGGAGTCACCACTAAGAATAGAGTCAACCTGACACATATAACTACTGGCCAATAGAGCAACACTCACCTCCCTGATTGCAAAGGCACAGGAGCTGAAGAAGAGATTGTTCCAGCTGATGCTTGCCGTCATCCGCGACAGACTTCGCCGGAGCTGGGGTTGAGCCGCCCGAGGAAGGAGGAAACCATGATCGACATTGTAGGCAGAGGAGGGAGGAGCCGTGTAGGGTGGTGCACCATAACGAGGTGGCCAGTCCCAAGGGTACAGTACCAGAGGAGGACCGCAGTGGATCCCAGTGGTGGAGTAGGCCTGGACAGAGGACGTGGTATTCGTTGAGGAGGAGGAGGCACCTGCAGTGGAAGAGGATGAAGATGCAGCAGAGGTGCCAGAGGTGCAAGCCCAGTGGGAAATCATGGCACGGGCAAGGCAGAGATCATCGGGAGGAGCAGGGCATGCACGTGCAGAGTGCTTGGTGGACCCACAGTTCCAACAGACTACAACACCTAGGACACGGGAAGAAGAGGCAGCTACCTTCTCTTTGGCCTTGCCCTTGCCACGACCCTGACCATGGCCACGGCCATGGGAGACAGAACTAGAGGTTGCAGATAACATGGAGGAAGAGGATGAGGAAGTGATTGTGGAGGATGAAGAAGGTGAGGGGATAGTGGTGAGCGCTGCGACACCAAAAATAGCAGTGGAATGAAGCCGCTTGTTCTGGAGGCTTGTCCACCAGTTAGCGAGGTGCTCGATAGTGAAGTCCCAAAGTGCACCTATCCGAGGAGGAGACTTTATGGGCACAGATTGAAAAGCAAGGCGCTGTAGCTCATCTGCTTTGGCATCACAAAGAAGGTCAGAGAGCTCAGGAATGAGCCCATTGACCATGGCGAGAGCAGCCGAGAGCTGGCCAGGCATAGCGTCGCCAAGCTTGCAAACGACCTTGAGATTGTGAGCCCAGTAGGCATCAGCGGTCTTGTAGGAACGCATGAGGATTGTGTAGAACTGTATAGTAAGGGCACTTTGTGCAGCCTGACTGGTGATGGTGGTGTGACGACGCAACATGGCGTAAGCACCAATGGGGTCAGCGGGACGGCCAACAGATGGATCGGCGTTGAGTGTGCCAACGTCATCCACGAGATGCTCATGCATGGTGGGGATAAGAGCGCGGACAGCACAAGGAGACTCTACAAGGGACTGGAAAAAAAAGAGTGTTTGCAGTCGTATCAGGAGGGAAGTAGCACTCTCAGAGACGCTCGTCCCAAGCCCAGGCACTAAAGCGGACTTCCCAAGAGGAGAAGGTGAGGCCTAGTGACAGGATATGTGGTTGGGAAAAGAATTCATGCTGGTGTGGTGCAGGGGCAGGTGTGGCAGTAGCAGGGATACCAGAATTAGCAGCTACATTTCCAGTGACAGCGGGAGTAGATAAGGCATTAGAACTGGTGCCAGGAATGGAGCCAGTAGTAGCAATGGCAGATGTACCTAGCAGGCACTTGAGATCTATGGGAGCAACCTTGACAGAAAAGGCTACGCAATTATTCTCTGGTAGCTTGAGGAAATCCTGAGCCTCGTGTTGTGCTTCATGAGTGCAATTGAGCTGGCGCTGGAGGCCTGCTATGATGGTCTCATCGGCACTAGGCATGGTGACAAATGAGTGGCTCTACTGAGTTTTGTTTGGCAGAGTTTCCCCCCTCCCAGTGGGCATGAAGAAATGAGAGATGCATTACACACTCGTAAAGAGTGCTGCAGGACTGTTCCAACCCCACTCAAAAGCAAGAAGTTACATCAGAGAGCACAAGAATAGCCAGCAATGAAGGAAAACAAGTGCAAGAGCAGAAATCAAGCAGCAAGTGGCCAAAGAAAGGCAAGGAGTGGTGGAATGGCAGCACCGGTTGCAGTTGAGAGAACAGACACATTGGTGGTAGCTAGAATAGCTAGAGCAATAGCACTAGCAACCAACGCTACACCTAGAGTGGTGATGACAGCAACAACAGAGATAACGACTATGACAAGACTGATGGCAGCTGATGTTGTAGATGTTGCTGACACGACCACTGAGAATGCAGAGGTACGAATGGATGCTACAGCGATGGTTGCGAATGATGCTGCAACCATTGTGCTCGAGGCGAGTGCGGCTGCGGCAGCTGAGACCTTTCTCCCAATATCCGAGACTGCTACTGTAATGGGCCCAACAACGATTGCAACCTTGTTGTAGGCTTTGATAGCACGGCCTGCCGAGGTGGATGTAGGGGCGCGTGACACCTTGGCTGCCGCTAGGAAGATGGCTGCTGATGGTGCGGCAGCGTCAATGACGGAAGAGGCCGCTCGTGTTACGGAAGATGGCAGTGAGACAGCATCTCTGTGGAGGCTAGCCAAAAGGTTGGTAGCTGTGGTGTCAACCACAGCAGATTCGTCCCCTCTGAGGACTGAAAAGAGGTGTACCAAAGCACGTTGCGATGGAGGGGAGCGGGCGGACACTAGTGACCCCCCACCGGCTTCGCGATGACGCTGTCCCCACTGAGCTACGTGGGATCTCATTATGCACTAGCATGACGCTCTCCGCCAGATAGGTGGTTGTGATGTGATGGGGATAACGGCGGTCCGTCGGCCGCAGCTGTCAAGATTGTTGCTAGTGTAGAAGCAACTGCAAGACTGAGTGATGCAAGTATTGCCGCCGCTACTCTTGCTGATGCTGTTGCTGCTATGGCGACTGCAGTTGCCGCGAATGTTGCGGCAACTAGTGTGACTGTTGCTGTAGCTGACAAGTCTGTAGCTGCTACAATTGCTGCTCTTGTGGCCAAGGTTGCTACTGCTTCTATCCAGAGGTTGCCGTAGTACTAATTGTTGCTGCTCGTGAGGATGTATTGACAGCTAATGCAGCTGCTACTGTGGCCTTCGGTGGTGCGGCCGCAGCTGCCTAAAGTGCGGTTGTGCGGCTTCTGCCGTAGTAGTTAGAGCTACAACTGTAGTGGTTACTGTTTTGAGTCTACCGCAGCAGCGATTGTTGTAGCTTTTGGTGCTGTGGATGTACCTGCCAAAGGTGTGGCTGTGCGGCTCATGCAGAAGATGTGGAATTTGTGGTTGTTATTACAGTCGTTGTTGTGCCTGAGAGGGATAACAACGGCTGTTGAAGAAAGCGACTGGGGCAGTTTGCAGCTCCAAGTGTGGCGTGAGTCAAATGGGTACGTCGAAATCCACAGGTAAGAAAAATCCTGCGAGTGCAATAGCAAAGCCACTCGTGGACCCCAAGACGTAGACTAAACGGCTGGGTGTAGTGGCTGGGCTGGCGGATTCTAGCCACTGCCGTGGCAAAAAGAGCATCGACGGCGGTAGTGGTGATGGCAGCCTCTCTCACAGCCAGGACCTTGGGTTCTAAGCATAAACACGGAGCACCCCCTCATTATGGTGTCTGTCTTTGGACATCTCTCATTGTGCTTTGTTGTGTACATCGGCGTGCAAATGAATGATGGTGAGACTGGACTCTGCTGGAGCGTCATCTGGTGGAGCCGATGCGTGCTGAGGTCTACATGCATCTTGCTGGAGCCTCTTCCCAAGGTGTGAGATGTGCTAAGCTCCATCGGCAGGCCTCCACAGCAGTCACGCTCCTAGCGGTTTCTGGCTCCGCTGTTTCTGCCTGCACCTGTCCTGTGCTAAATCTGACTGCATCATTGCACTCAGAGCGTCACGTCTAGCCTAGGGTCCAAGTTTCATGTTTTTCAGACATAACTGGGTTTGGGGTGATCCTGGCACCACCCGGGTTTGGATGGTCAAAACTCCTTGCTGCCATTTTCTTGGATGATTCTGACCGCACGACAGCGTTTGAAATGTGGGTTTTTTTTTGTATTGTCCATTTTTAAGGGAGAACGGATGACGCCCGGGTTTCGGGTTGTCGGCTGCCTGGCATGGCTCACCAAGAAAACCCTGCCTGCCAGAAAATAGGTCATTTTTGTAATTGACTGAAAGACTGAGTAACAAGCTCTACAGAGCTAAGTGGGAGCTGATTCTTGGAGGGGTCTCCCATTCTTGTTCATTCTCAGTTGCTAACCACACTTTACTCAGTTTTGTTTGCCTTTCCTGCGCTAACTCCGCAGCGCGCAGCTTTCCACTCACAAAGTCTTAAAGCAGCTAGAGGGGGCAGCAGTGCAAAGCAACGAGCGTGGGGTCATGCCTACTCCAACTGTGCTGCAACCCCAACCAGCCGCTCTAGGATAGTTTCTAGCTTACAACTCTCATACCAGTTGGCAGTCAAATGTAATGAGAGGAGCAATGAGACAGAAGAGGACAGAAGAGCCACTGTTGGAGCAAGGTGTCAATGCATGGAGATCGCGCGCTAACTCCGCAGCGTGCAGCTTTCCACTCACAAAGTCAGGCAGATAGAGGGGGCAACAGTGCAAAGCAACGAGTGTGGGGTCATGCCTACTCCAACTGTGTTGCAGCCCCAACCAGCTGCTCTAGGCTAGTTTCTAGCTTGGTATCAGAGCCAAAGCGCACCCGGAGTAGCAGATCTGAGCAGCAACGAGGCCTACAATACCCAGGCTACGCCGGCAGTCTCAGAAACATGCTCGTGCAGGGGAAACTCTGCCGGGTTTTTTTCTGGCAGAGTTAGCCCGCTGGGTGGCATTGTCAAAACGCTCCCGACGTAGGGGAAATGTTGCCGAAAACTTTCTGGCAGCACTGACTTTGCGATGGTGGTAGCGTTGGCGGACTTGCCTCCAGCAAACCAACGGGCAACGCCGTGACGGCACCGACACACGTGGCAACGATGCCAAACAACGGGAGTGTCCCAATCCCCCATTTTCCCCTTGCTGCCGCTAACACGACAGCAGTGGCACTTCACACTGCAGTAGCCGCGACAGCACGAGCAGTGCAGCCGCGGCTGCCGCAGTAGCCAGCCGTAATAGCCGAAGCAGCAGTTGCGGCTGCAATAAAGCCGCAGCTGTAGTACCAACAGCACAGCCGTGGCTGTTGCACAGCTGTTGCAGCAGTTGTAGTAGTAATGCAATCGCAACAATTGTAGCAGTTGCACAACCGTAGCAGTCGCGCAGCCGCAGCAATCGTAGCGGTTGTAGCAACCACGCTGCCAGAGCAGCTGCATCAGGAGCGTAGCCGCATTAAGCGTAGTCGACGCGCAGCTACAGCGGGCACGCAACCACAGCAGCCATAGTAGCCCCGATGAGCTACAGCAACCAAAGCAACAACGACAGCCATGACAGCCGCAGCAGCCGCAGCAAGCGCGGTAGGTGTAGCGGCCGCAGCAGCCGCAGCACCCGCGGCTCTAGGCATTGTAGTAGCGGCTGGAGCACCAGAAGGGCGGCCACAAGGTCGACAACACCATACTTCTCATCAGCCACAGAAAACTGCTACTGACGTCAATATCAACATATCAACCTCACTGCTGACATCACTGTTGACATCAACAAGGAAAAAAGAGGGAAAAAAAGGGAGAACAACAAGAAAAGAAGAATAAAAGGGGAGACCATGATTCACAGCCCTAGTGGGGAGGGGTCCTCCTCTGTTGGCAGACCCCCTAGCCCCCCCTTCTTGCAACAGATGCAACTATTGCAGCAGCAGCAACAGCAGCAGCAGCAGCCGCCGCCATAGCAGCAACAGTAGTAGCGGCTGTAGCAGCCAATACAACATTCGCAAATGCAACTGCAACCGTAGTAGTAGCCACCACTGCCGATGCAACAATAATAGCAGTAGCAGCACCTAGAGCAGCAATAAGAGTGGCCACAACAGCAATAGTAATAACAGCAGTGTCAGCAGCAGCTACTACAGTAGCAACAACAGCAACATTAGCAGCAATAGCCTAAAGGCTTTGTCTCCGTCTACGCTGGCTCGCCACACCCTCTGGCCTCCATTCGCGAGCAGCTCTCCTTGTGGATACAGTAGCTTGCAACACCATAGGCATCGATGCTGTAGAGCCATACTTGCGTTCCCCCACCCTTCCTTCCACCTGGTCAATCTAGTCCCGCAGTTTCTGCTTCCACACATTTATTGGCATAGTAGCACATCTAGCGCCAACGCCAGGTTGTATCGTCAGTCCTTGGCCCCACTCTGGGTGCCGACTTTGAGTCCTTGCCTCCGCCACTACAGGCCGGCAAGCACTTTTAGAGCTGGGAGCTCAGCTTCCATATGTGGGCGCAAGACGAGGGCCTGTGGCCATACTACATTTTGCCCCACGAATCCACTCAGGCCAACCAGGTGTATGATGTTGGTCGAGCCGTGCGCGCCCTCATCCCAGTCACCCATGCAGCAACTTGCACTGCTCTCGAGCCTTTCATGGGTGACTTCAACACCAGCATCACTCCAGACCCCACCACGGCGTGGCACGTTCTCACATGGCCGCATCTTTTCTCAAGCAAAGCCGAGACCAGCCGCGTGCTTCGGGAGTTCAACTCCCTCCACATGGGAGAGACGGAGCTCGTCACCTCCTATTGGCAGCGGGCAGAGGATATCCTCCGCCGCCCGAACGATGCCGCTCCATCCCCCCTCTACGTGCTCAGACCATCAAGCACGGGACGACTGACATCTTTACGACATCTTCTTCCACCACTTCCAGAATGTTTTTGCCATGATGGCAGCCCAAGGCACTTTCATGCCTTCGGCATACTAGTTGTCCCTCCAGATTGAGGAGGCTTGTGTGGAGTCACGCATCCAGGGCATGGAGTCCCTTGCCTCCCCTGCCGTTGCCTCCATGGTTGTTGCTGCCCCCTCCGCAGCTGCGTCCACCGGCTCCTCATTGTCAGGGAAGAAGAAGCACAAGGGTAAGGGCCAGTAGTAGGGGCCGACTGGGTCCAGTGGTGGCGGCTCGGTCTGCCACAATTGTGGCAAGCCAGGGCACGGGTGGTACACATGCGCGTTTCCCACGGACAAGGGGCGTCTCATCACCAACATGCGCTGCCAGCGTGAGGGTCGTCTAACTACTGCTGCCGTGGCTTTCGCAACCCTTGCTATCTCCTCCCCGTCCGGCAGCTCTACTCCTCCAACATACGCATCGGTCCCGTCATCACCGACCCTGAAGCAGCACCATCCACAGCTTTCGGCACCCCTCCTCCCGTTACTGGTGAGGCCTCCTCCCTTCTAGGCTCCGGTGCTACCACTCTATACTCAGTCTATGCACCCAGACCCTCCACTCGCGAATGCCAGTTGGAGTAGTTCATCGCGCTCCAGCTCGGCCTGCCCCGCCCTCCCTCGCAAGGGAAGTGCAAGTTGCATCACCTCTTGCACTGCGCCCGCATCCTACTTCCGTGACATAGCCATCGTCTCCCATGGCCTCCTCTCTTGCACCTCTCTGTGATGACATCTAATGGCTTGGCAACTGGTAGTCTCATTTTGCACCCCATTCCACTGCGTCCGCGTCTCTTGCCTGCTATCTTGTGATGGTTAACAATGTAGCGACACCAGTCTAGGACCCTGCCGAGACTTGGATCATTGACTCTGGGGCCACGCATCACGTGATAGCCCCTCACAAGACCTTTAGTGTCCTTGGTCCGGCTGCCAAAGTGACCGGTGTCCTGACGGGCTCTGGTCAGGTGTTCCCTCTTTGTTGCGTCTGCGTTGTTCGTTTCTGTGGTCATACTGGTGATGTCTTTGTGACCGATATCCTCTTTGTTCCCACTCTTGAGCTCAACCTCCTATCTGTCACTGCACTTGACCACATGAGCATGGACGTATTGTACTCACATGGTGTTTGGCACTCTGTCATTGTGTCCGTCCGGTTGTGTTGTCCTACACGCCTCCGCCTGTTGCAACTTGTGGCACGTGCCTAGTCTGTCCACACTTCTCCCCATCCCCTCCCTGTCTGCCGACACTGGCCACGTGTTTATCACTAGATTGCTCTCTCTGTAGCACACACGCCTTGTGCACCACTTCCTTTGCCACGTTCACTTTGCTGTCGTTGATAGCATGCTTCGCACCCATCCAACCAAGGGCCTTGATCCAGCCTCATTTCCCTTGATGTGTCCTCCTGAGTGCATTGATTGCACTCAGGTGAAGATGCACCTTTCCACTTACCCTCTGTCCTCCTCTCGTACGTCCGTCCCTCTAGACTTGGTCCATGCTGATGTCGTGGGTCTCCTTCCAACAGAGTCCATCGGGGAGCACGGACACTATAACCTAACCCTCGTCGAAGACTACATTCGCTGTCGCTAGGTCTTCTGTCTTTGGCAAAAGAGCAATGCCATTCCCACCATTTGGGATTGGCTTGTCCATGCGGAGCGTGAGTGCGGTCGTCCTCCTTGCTGCTTCCGTTCTAATTACGGTGGCAAATTCATGGGGGAGACCACACTATTTCACGCCTCATGGAATTCATCATGAGACGTCGGCGCCTTACACGCCAGCCGAGAATGGGATCTCCAAGTAGTGGAACCACACGATGGCCAATGCTGTCCGCACCATGCGGGTTGTGTCTGGTCTCTCTCATGGTTTCTACTTTGAGGCCATGACTTACATGACGTGGGTCTAGAACCGGATTCCCCATTGACCCCTTCCCCGCCAGTCCACACCATACCAGCACATGTACGGTGAGCGGGCTGATTTCCGCCCGGCCCGCGTCTGGGTCTGCGTGGCCATCATGTGGTTGCCCGCCCCACAGTAGGGTGGCAAGCTCGCCCCCCCGCAAGCATCTCTCCACCTTCCTAGGTGTTTCACATCAGTCCAAAGCTTGGCTCTTTTGGGATCCCTCCCGTCACTGCATCACCGAGTCACGCGACGCTCTCTTCTTTGAGAAGCTCTTTCCTCGAGACCTTTTTTGCTCCGGCTTGTTGATGCCCCTTCTGTTGCATGGAGGAGTGGTGAGTCCGTCCTGTGTCCTACCGCATCCGGGCGGCACATCGCTTGCACCAGTTGGTTCCCCCAAGCCGGCATCCCCCGTTGCGCCTACTGGCCGGCTCGGCACAACATCCCCTGTCGCGTCTGCCGGTCACTGTGGGCCGGCATCCCCGGTCTCGTCCGCTAGTCCATCCGGACCGGCCGTCCCGGTCGCATCCGCTGGTCCCTCCGGGCCGACATCCCTGGTCTTGTCCGCTGGTACATCCAGACCGGTAGCCCCGGCCTTGTCCATTGATCCCTCTGGACTAGCAACCCCGGCCTCATTGGCTTGTCCCTCCGGACCGGCATCCCCGGCCGCATCCGTTGGTCCCTCCGATCCGGATTCCACGGTCTCATCCGCTGGTCCATCCGGACCTGCAGTTTTGTTTGCGTCTGTTGGTCCCTCCGAACCGGCAGTCTCGGTCACATCCACTGGGTCCTCTTCACCACCAGCCCTGTCCGTCTCTGACTTGTCTCTGGCTTTTCCCTCTGCTTCGTCTTCCGCCCTACCGCGCTACATGCATGGGCTAGGTGGCAGCCTCCGACCTAGGCCGCCAGGGAGCGCACAGACTGTGGCATTGTGCTCTTTGGCACCACGTGTCTCATCGCCTCTCAACAGACTTACTTCCACGGTTGTGCGTGGGTACCCTGGCACCAAGGCCCTCGACCTGACCACACTGGCCGTCATTGTGGACCTCCACGCAAGTTCTACACTGGGCTATGCCATGCTTCATTAAGGCCATCAGCAGGCCATCACGGCCACACTCGCATGCATCCCAACTCGGGCTCGAGACGCACAGGTCCTCACAGTCCGCTCCACCGCACGCCCGGACGACCCAGCCACCCTTCGCAAAGCTTGTGCTTGTCTTGAGGCCGCGCATTAGGAGGCTGTGTGTGCTGATGAGCTCGCCGCCATCCGGTAGTATCATTTCTACGACCTCGTAGACCTTCCTCCCAGCTGGAAGGCCATCGGCCCCAAGTGGGTCATTTGCCGCGAGTGGAAGCCCGACGGGTCCTTGGACAAGTACAAGGCCCGCCTCACAGCCAAGGGGTTTGCTCAGGTCCCTAGAGTGGAATACGACGAGATCTTTGCCTTGGTTGGCCATTTCTCCACTAGTCGGGCCCTCTTTGGCCTGGTTGCCCAGCACGGATGGGACTTGCATCAAATGGACTTGAGCAACGCCTTTCTCCATGGTTCATTAGAGGATGAGGAGCTCTACATGGTGCTGTCCCCAGGGTTTGATGTGTCAACCGGCCTGAGGGAAACAGACTAGAGAACAAGGCCGACACAATAGCACCTGCCGTCCGATCCTAGAATTTTAGCTAGGAGAAGATATCACCCTGAGGATCACGGTTCCACACTGAGTAGCTCCTAGGCAATCACTTGCTAGCAACCGTGCCCACGTAATACTTGGTCACTTTCGTGTGAGGTGCTAGTCAAAGACTAACTCCTGCGGTTTAGACCAACCAGTGTCTTCTTTATATTGTTCCTTTGTTGGAAAACTCTGTGAGGAGCATCTGAGGCCAGATTCTGTAATTAGAATGAAGGATGAGCCTGATAAATACATTCCTAGGCCTGGCTTCTGAGGTGTGTGGATAGTGGCACTTTTAGGATGGCCACTCCATACCACCTCACCAGCTCACCAATTGGCGCATCCACTGACCGCCAGGTGGCACATCCTCCTCATGCATGGAGAAATTTCTAAGAAAATTCCCCTGTGCAGGAAGGTCAGAAACCTTCCTGCGCACATCAAGGCTTGTTCGCAGGACCTGTTCTCGTTAAGTCCAACATGCTATCCATTGCGCTACGCTTCAGGTGTCTCGCTTGGAATTGTACCACGAACAAGGTTTGGGGGACTTACTCCAAGGAAGCAGTGTATGTCCAACCTGTCCGTTAATCCACAGCAGTGGCCATGGGGCATAAAACAACAACAATATCTCCCTTGCATCTTAGGCCACCTGCTGTGGTAATTTTATTCCACATGAACCCGTAGCCCTGTGTTGTGTTTGTGCACGTCAACTATCTTGGTCTTTATTTCTCATCTCCTGCGTCCACCATGTTGATTCCTTGAGCGCTTGCAACATGTAAGTTATTTTCTATTGGCTTTGTCAAGAATTCCGCAAGCATTTTCTTGGTTACGACGTGCTCCAGTTCCACGACAGCCTTGGCGACAAGGTCAAGTGAGTAGTTGTACCGAATTCTTATGTGCTTTGTACGCCGGGAGATCATGTCGTCCTCTGCCATAGCGATGGTACTCTGGTTGTCGATGCGAATGACCGTTGCTTCCTCTTGTGGTGCCTTGATCTCATCAAGCAAAGTGCAAAGCCATTGTGTTTCCTAGCACACTTTGGAGAGTGCGAAGTACTCCGCCTCGACAGCAGAAAACGAGATGCAATCCTGCTTCCTGCTCGTCCACGAGACCGCACCACCTTTGAGAAGGCAGACAAAGCACAAGGTGGACTTCCTGTCGTCAATCCACCCTATCCAGTCCGCGTCATTGTAGCATGTCAGCCGTAGTAAGTCTGATCCTTGTAGACCTCCAAACAAAGTCTTTTTGAGGTAGCAGAAAATCTGCTTCACCGCTTGCCAGTGTTCTGGCCCAGGGTTGGCTACAAATCTGCTCACCTGGCCCACCGCATAAGCTACATCAGGCCGCGTCCCCACCATCACATACATGAGGTTCCCAACGGCGGACGGAATGTTTTGCATCTCCCGCCGGTCTGCCTCGTTGCTTGGTGACATGGAGGAGAGAGCTAACAGAAGGAGGGCATGGGGGTGCTGACTGGTTTGCATTCCTCCATGTTGTAGCGCCTCAAAAAGTCCATGATGTACTTGGTCTGGTTGAGCTCGATGGTGTCTGCTTTGCGGTTGCGGTGAATGGAGATCCCAAGGTAGTACTTGAGAGGATCCATGTCTTTCATTTTGAATCTGCTACTCAGCTACATCTTGAGGTCTGCAAGGGCCTCATGAGAGGAAGAGCACACAATCAAGTCGTCGAAATACAATGCTACAAGCAGCAAACCACACTCATCCTTCCGCACATAGACACTAGGGTCGTTCTTTCATTGCTCGAAGGAGAGCTCAGCCATGAAGCTGTCCATTTCCTTGTACCAGATCCGGGGGGCCTCTTTCAACCTGTACAACGCCTTCACCAGCTTGCACACCTTACCCTCGGGTGCTTTGATACCTTCCGGTACCTCCATTAGCACCTCCTTGTCGAGCTCTTAAAGGAAAGCTGTCTTCACATCCATCTAGTGGATATCAAGGTCTTTGGCGGCAGCAACGGCCAGCAGGGACCTGATGGAGGCAAACATGATGACCGGTGCAAAGGTCTCATCGTGCTTAGACCCTACGCGCTGTGAGGATCCCTTTGCCACGACCCTTGCCTTGTACTTGTCGATGCTATCATCTTGCTTCTACTTCAGCCTGAGCACCCACTTTGAGCCCACCACGTGAGCGTTAGCGGGTCTGTCCACCCGTACCCATGTGCCATTTTCTTTGATGGACGTGAGCTCGCTGTGCACCGCCTCCTTCCACTTGGCCGCATCGGGCCTTGCCAGCGCCTCAGCCACAATGAGTGGCTCTCCCTGAGCCAAACGGGACTAGCTCAGTCTAGTCCAGCTTCCAGTGTCAGCGTCGTACTTTGGAGTTTGTTTTCTCTGCTGTGTGCTGCGACACTGCATTACTGGTGGATCTTTGCTTTGCTGTTGCTCCTGTACTGATGGCTGCCCTAAAGTTAAATTTTCCTCTTGTGAAGAGCCACTGGCCTCCGGGCTGGTCTCAGAGGCCTCGGACGTCTCTGGCTCTGTGTCGCAGCTTGCCGCTGTGTCAGCCTCCGCAACCGCTCTCCCTGCCACACCACTCTTCTTCACGACCTGCCACACTGGCACCACTTGCCAGTTTTTAAGAGCTTGATTTCCTCACTCTAGCAGCACCATCCACTTGTTGACATGGTTCGCCCCTTGCCATGAGTGCCATTGTGTGTACTCCCTGGTTCGACCACTGAGGAGTGGACAAACACCTGATATGGCTTTAGATTTGGATTTCTTGGATTTTTCTATGTAGGATCGAGCTTTGAATGGCTTGATTTGAGTGAGTATTAAAAAAGTTAGCCTAGCCCGAAATTCAGGTGTTTGGGGGGTGGAATCTTGTACCCACCATGGGTGGCGGGATAATCCACCACGAGTGATCTGAGTTCGTCTCCAATGACCCCCAAATGCACCAGGGCCATAAAGGAAGCAACCAAAAGACTCTCCTTGACCAGGGTGAACTTCTCCTTGACTTCTTGGCGAGAAAAGGCGCTTCGACGAGTCATCGTTGAAGCGCCTCCTGTTGCCTAGCGTGCAAGGCAAGGTGGGCGGCTCCACCAAGGGTTACTTCGATGGCCGT
Source organism: Penium margaritaceum (assembly GCA_023375785.1). Classification (NCBI taxonomy): domain Eukaryota; kingdom Viridiplantae; phylum Streptophyta; class Zygnematophyceae; order Desmidiales; family Peniaceae; genus Penium; species Penium margaritaceum. The sequence goes on from SZWC01002385.1 coordinate 70,993, forward strand.
AGCAAGGGCTCTACTGCTCTGTTTTGTGCGTGCTTGGATGTGTTGGAAAGCTTAAATCACAGGCTATAAGGATCTGATGTAATCTCACTATGCTAAGTAACAAAAACGCGTTTCGATTTAGTTCTACTGAATGCGACGTGTTCTGTCCACTCACATCCGTGATCCTTGTGCTCCACACTCTTCACCATTGGTGTCCATTAGCCACCCAAACACTGGTAGCGTGCTTCAGTGAGAGCTAGGCATCCTTGAGGGTGCCTCCACACCCACTAGAGCCAACAAAGGATTATGGGTCCACGTGCCTAGAAGGACCCTAGCTCTTCAACTTTCACGCTACCGCCGCGTGCTATGGCAACGACCGAGCAAGAGAACATCGGCGCCGTCTTCAAGTTTGATGGGAACGGCTTCCCTTTGTGGAGGTTGCAGTTTGAGTTCTACCTCGATGACAAGGACCTGCTTGAGCTAGAAAACGGTAAAGAGACCGTCCCTCCGGATATTACGACGCCGGAGGAAGTGGACAAGTACAAGAAGCACAACAAGAAGGCGCTTGCTTTGTTGGTGTTAGCGCTAGTTCCAGCGCAGCGCACACTGATTCAAGGATGCACAGAGGCCGCGGAGGCCTAGAATAAGCTCTGCACCATCTACCAGTCCACCAACCTTGCTAACCAGCTCTTCATCTTCAAGAGGCTTGTCACCCTCCGAGCCAACGAAGGCTACGACATCACGGAGATCGTACAGCAGATTGAGTTCCTCACTACCGAGTGCGTAGCCACCTGTTGGAAGGTTTACCCTCAGCTGCAAGCCCTGATCCTCCTCTTGGCCTTGCCGGACAGTTTGAGTCCCATGATCACCGTTGTAGGTGGCTGGTGAGCTGAAGTACCTAAAGGGTTATGGGCCCACGTCCCTAGAAGGACCCTAGCTATGGTCATGGTCCGCCGATGACCTAAAGTACCCAAAGGTGGCTGAGTACGTCCGCAATGAATGGATGCGGCGTGGCGGGAGAGAGAGCGAGGCAACGTCAAGTTCCGCCTATGCCGTCTGCCCTCAAGGTTGAGGGGGAGGCAAGAAGGGAAAGGGTGCCAAGAAGAGTACCAAGAGAGGTGACAACAAGGTGGAGTGCGATAACTGTGGCAAACAAGAATTCTAGGCACGCGACTGTTCCAACAAGAAGTCGGACCAGCCCGGGAAGGGCGAGAAGAAGGAAACCCAAGCCATGATGGCCAGGGAATCCACCGACTTGACAGATCCGGAAGTCACAGTGATCGACTCTGGATTAGGCCGCCACACGCAATGCAACCGGGCGGCATTTGTCACCTACGGTGCCACCAAGCAGCGCATGACAGTGGCCAACGGCAAAACAGAGTTGGCCGCGGGCAAAGGCAATGTTCGCATCGAGTCAGTGGTGAACAGGAAAGTCATTCCGTGCACCATCAACGACGTGGTCCACATGCCCAACTTTGGGGAAAACGTGCTGTCAGTGAGTCGCCTAACCGACAAGGGGCTCGAAGTACTCTTCAACACGAAAGAGGCCATCATCCAGAAGGAAGGGGACGGCGAGGTAATTGCACGTGGTAAACGGCAGGAGGACTTCTACCTTCTTCGCACCAAGGTTCTTGTCGATGCGGCGAGGACTGACACCGTCAACCTCGTGACGAAGGATGAAGGAAATCTGGACATATGGTACCGCCGCTTATGTCACATCGCTCCCTCAACTGTGAGGGACATGGCAAAGAAGGAAGTGGTGCGGGGTCTTGAGGTCAAGGACCTCAATGCAGCCAAGAATGCCGTGCGCGAGTCATGCGTGGAGGGCAAGGCGACACGGCAGCCGTTTGATGGCAAAGGGACGCGTGCATCGGTGAAGTTGGAGGTGGTGCACACGGATGTGTGCTAACCGTTCGAGCCATCCATTGATGGGACGCGCTACTTTGTCACCTTCATCGATGACCACAGCCACAAGATCTACCTCTACATCATCAAGAGGAAGAGTGATGTCTTGTCATGCATGCAGGAATTTTTGGCGGCTGTGGAGTGGCAAACGGAGTTGAAGGTGAAGGCGTTCTGGAGCGATAACGATGGCGAGTACAAGGGCTGCTCGGCATGGATGAAGAGCAAGGGGATTACATGGCAGAAAACTACGCCACATTCTCAGAGCAGAACGGCATCACCGAGAGGGAAAACCGCACCATCCTCAACATGGTTTGGTCCATGTTGGTGATGCCGGCCTTGCGCAGCACAACTGGGGCGAGGCGGCGTGGACAACGGCGTATATCATGAACCTGACGCTGACGAAGCCGCTAAAAGATGCGGAGTCCAAGGTGTGGAAGACGCCACAAGAAGTGTGGAGTGGGAGGAAGCCAACTGTGGCACACCTCTGCACGTTTGATTGTGTTGCACATGCTGTTGTGCAGGCACGGGAGGGGTGGGGCAAGCTGGACCCGCGGACTCGCCGGTGCATCTTCATCAGGTATGAGAGCGGGAGCAAGGCACACCGGCTCTTTGACCCGCGGAGGCAGCAGATCGCGAAGAGTCACGATGTCACGTTCGACGAGGACAGCCATTGGACAGAAAAAGACGCGGGTCTCTCCAAGCATGGGGAGTGGCTGCCACTCCTCAAGGGGAAGACGCCGGAGGACGCAAAAGAGGGTGGCGTCCGAGCGGCTCCAACCGGCGAGAACCATCCGGGGGATGGGGAAACGGCTGATTTGCATTCAGCCAAATCGGACAAGGAGTCCAAAGCGCCGGCAGCAGTGGATCTGAACAAACAGGTGGGGAGTGAGCCCGCATCCCTACGGTCCCCGAGAGAGGGGGAGCAGGCCAGCGGTGCAAGTGGCACCATGAGGGGGCAGCAGCAGTAGCAGCGGCAGCAACAGTAGTAGACTCAACATCAGCAGCCCCGGAGAAGCGGACGCGGAAGGAGGACGGCAAAGAGGTACGATGCCGCGGAGGGAATCTGGACTGGGCTCACTCAAGCACTCTTTGTGCAAGAGGAGCCCAAGACCTTCAAGGAGGCGTTGCAGGGGAAGGATGGGACTGAGTGGGAGGGAGCTATAAAATCTGAGCTTGCCTCCCATGAAGAGAACGGCATTTGGCAGCTGATTGACAAGCCGGAGGGCGCAAAAATCATCGGCTCCAAGTGGATCTTCAAGAAGAAGCTCACCAAGGAGGGAAAGGTGGAGCGGTACAAGGCATGGCTGGTCGCAAAGGGGTACGCCCAGCGGAAGGGTGAACACTACAAAGAAACCTTCGCACCGGTGGCAAAAATCGCCTCCATCTGCTCCATCCTCTCGGTGGCGGCAGCGCTCAACTACGAAGTCCACCAAATGGACGTGAAAACCGCGTTCCTCAACGGCGACCTGGACAAGGAGGTCCTCATGGAGGTGCCGAAGGGGGTGGATGCACCGCCAGGGAAGGTGTGCCGGCTTCGTAAGGCGCTCTACAGGCTGAAACAAGCGCCACTCATGTGGTACCTGAAAATGGACAGCTTCATGGCCGAGCTTGGATTCAAGCGCAGCGAAGCGGATCAGAGCGTGTACATGCGGAAGCAGCCGGGTTGCATCAGATTGTGGTCCTTTACGTGGATGACCTTATCCTCATGTCATCGGACATGGAGGAGTTGATGAACCTGAAGCGGCAGCTGGGCGGTCGGTTCAAAATGACCGACATGGGCGAGCTTGAGTACTACCTCGGCGTCGCCATCAAGAGAGACCGCAAGGCACGCACGCTGGAGATGGGGCATGAAAAGTACGTACAAGAGGTGCTCCGCCGCTACAACATGGAGGAGTGCAATCCCATCAGCACACCCATGACCACGACATGCGAGTTGAGCTCGAGCATCATGTACGCCATGGTGGCAACGCGGCCCGACCTGGCCTTTGCGGAGGGCCAAGTGAGCCGATACGTTGCTGACCCCGGGCCGCTGCATTGGCAAGTGGTGAATCGGATCCTCCACTATCTCAAGGCGACAAAGCAGTAGCGGCTCGTGTTTGGAGGGGGAGGGTGTGATGACTCCCTCAAGTTGGTCGGCTACTCGGATGCTGACTGGGCTGGTGATGTGGATGACAGAAAATCAACGTCAAGGTACATGGTTGTGCTTGGTGGTGTGGCAGTTTCATGGGCATGCAAGAAGCAAGACTGTGTTACACTGTCCATCACCAAAGCGAAGTACATCGCGCTCGCAGAAGCCGCAAAGGAGGCGGTGTGGCTGCGGCGGCTGCTAAAGGAGATCGGCATGCCGCAAAGGAAGCTTACGGTACTCAATGTGGATAACATGAGTGGCCATCGGCCTTACCCAGAACCCAGTGCTGCACAGGAGGACCAAGCACATCGAGATCCGACAGAAGGGCCTTCTGCGCGGCAGTGCGGTGAAAATGATGGTTGCTCCTGTGGTCTGCCTTGTGGTAGCCACTGTTGAGTTTGAGGACTGCCATGCGGCAACCTCTGTTGCATTTGAGGACAACCCTGCGGCAGCCCCCACTAATCCTGATGGGCCAGCCATTTTAGCTGCCCTTCTCTGCAATCTGTGTCTATGTTACGTTGAGGCCGATGTAGGCTCATGTTAGCCAGTGTCTGCTACCAGTTTCAGGGTGCAGTTCCATTGCTTACCCCTCCAGCCGATGTTTACCTACAAACATAGAAGACAAATCACACTAGCACAACCAGGGTCTTACCTTCAAGGGCAGAGCTTGTCCTGGTTGGGACCGAAGGGTCGTGCCTCCAAGGGCAGAGCTTGTCCTTGTTCGCAGTGTGCTAAGTGCAAACCCAGCAAATGGAGCTGATGAAGCAGATAGAGCTGATGGAGCTGATGGAGCTCACGTGCGCACTTGGAGAGAGCGTACCAAAGTTGAGAGAAGCGTGCCTTACAACTGTTCAATGTGGGTCCATAACCCTTTTTCAACCGGCCTGAGATAAACAGACTAGAAAACAGGGCCGACACAATAGCACCTGGCGTCCACTCCTAGCATTTTAGCTTGGAAAAGATATCACCCTCAGGATCACGGTTCCACGTGAGCATTGTGTGTGTTGAGATAGCAGAACAGTGGGCTGATTTATTGACCAAGGTTCTGAAGTGTGACTCCTTGAAGAAGGCTGTGAGTGTGTTTGCAGTGCGTCCATGAGCTGACCTCTCTGCTCTTGCCTCCATATCTGCCTGCCAGTCCTGGAGGAGTCAGTTGCTCTGGTAGATGAGCCGTTGCCCGTCCATGTGCACTGCGTCTGTGAGTCCTGGTGGAGTGTTGGTCTTTGCACACCTCTCATTGTGCTATATTGTGTCTTCCCGGCTTGTGTACGTTGGCGTGAAGATGACTGACGGTGAGACGTGACGCTGTTGGAGTGTCATTCGGTGGAGCCGACATGTGATGAGGTCTACACGCGTCTTGCTGGAGCCTCTTTCCCATGCATGAGACGTGATCAGCTCCATCGACAGACCTCCACGGCAATCACCCCGATGGCGGTCATTGCCTCTGTAGTTGCTGCTCACACCTATCCTGTGCTAAATCTAACTGCATCATTGCACTTGCAACGTCACGTCTAGCATAGGGTCCAAGTTTCATGTTTTTCGGAGATAGTTGTGTTTTGGGTGATTTTGGCCTAGGCACCACAAGGGTTTGGGTGGTCGTAACTCCTTGCTGCTTTTTTTTGGATGATTCTGACCGCACGACTGCGTTTGCACCGTGGGTATTTTGGTATGATCCGGTTTTCAGGGATTTTGGACGTCGCCTGGGTTTAGGGTCGTCGGCTGTCTGTCACCGAGATAACCCTGCCTGCCAGAAAACATGTCATTTTTCTGACAGGGGTGTGACCATATACCTATTGAATTCATGATAGATCCTCCATATCCACAGACCGCTCTTTAACAACGCCATATTCAACAAATTTTAACTTTAACACTGATACATCCACATGTCGAAGAAAAACAATAACATATAAAAAAACGCGCGAACACCATGTCGTCGCTGCATGAATTGCAGCGTCAGGGTGATGACGTCATCAGGCCCCTTGAACAATCACAAACCCCGCTTTTGAGGTGTTTGTGATTGTTCGAGGGAGGGGTTTGTAAGGGGTTTGCGTGAGGGGTCCGAGACACCCCATGCGTTGAAAGGGAATCTGTTGGGCCCCGCTACCGTGGGGCCCAGCAGATGCCCGCGCAAAAAACCCAATCCCGAATTACATTCGGGTATGGGTTTGAAAGTGTTTGTCTCGCAAACCTAAGGTGCTTTGTATGCCATGAAAAAGAAAACGAAAATCTGAAATGGGCGTTTTCGCTCAATTGCGATCGAGCGATGACCTTTTTTTTCAAATTCTTTTTTCGATGCGCAAACCTCCTATTACGATCTAGGGTTTTATGTTTTGCGTGGGCTCCGCCCAGGCAAAACATAGAAAACCCTAAATCGTAATAGGTGGTTTGCGCGTCGAAAAAAAATTGAAGAAAGGGCCATTGCTCGATCGCGATCTCGCGAGGAAGCGAGGGTCGCGATCGAGCGACGGTCACATGACCCTCCTCACCATGCTCGATCACCGACGCATGTCGCTGATCGAGCATGGCAAGCAAGGCCGGATATGTCGTTCATTTTTCTAAGTCCTGGACATGGCAGACATAAAACTTCGCGCGTGGATATGGGAGGATCCGGCCTTCGAGATGATGGATATCCTGACTATTTCGCCCTTTTCCTGATTGGCTGAAAGTTTGAGTAACAAGCTCTACAGAGCTGAGGGGGAGCTAGTTCTTGGAGGGGACTCCCATTGCTGTTCATTCTCAGTTGCTAATCACGCTTTACTCAGTTTTCTCTGCCTTTCTGGCGCTAGCTCATCAGCGTGCAGCTTTCCACTCACAAAGCCTTAGAGCAGCTAGAGAGGGCAGCAGTGCAAAGCAACGAGCGTGGGGTCATGCCTACTCCAACTGTGCTGCAACCCCAACCAGCCGCTCTAGGCTAGTTTCTGGCTTACAACTCTCATACCAGTTGGCAGTCGAATGTAGTGAGAGGAGCAATGAGACAGAAGAGGACTGAAGAGGCACTGTTGGAGCAAGGTGTCAATGCATGGAGATCGCGTGCAAACCAAGTCTCGGCCAAGAAACAAGTGCACAGTTGCTCGTCGGGGAGAAGCCCAAGAGCGAGCGGGCAGCAAGCTCGCTCTCGCTCGAGGCCCGATCTCCACCAAGAGGCATTTTGGGGATTGAACTTGGTCCCCAACTTCTTGTTTTTCTCACTCCAGAAGTGTACCAAGTGTAGTTGCTAGGTAGCTCCCTAGGTGTATTGGATGTCATGGAGTGGGAGAGCGTTACTAAGTGCGAGACACGCCATGGATGCAGCCGATACTTGCTTTAGAAAACTTGCAAGGTACACGGAGATGAGTGTCAGTGAGGGGAGCAAGCGAGGTAAGTTCACACCGGTGAGCACGAACTCACACCAAGCATCATGCTCAGATAGTGCCTCGAGCTCTGCCTTCATGGCCTGCTCCCACAACGAGGAGTCAGAGGCCGTGCGAGCTGCCTGCACTGTCAAGGGTTCTGGAGGAAGAGGAGAGAGTCAAGCGGTAATGAAGCACGATGCAACATGCCCAGTTACAGATGAGGATAGAGCTGAGTAGAACTCTTGCTCAATAAGAGAGTAGCCAAGCGCTGTGCTGGGGTGCATCACAAATGTCATCGTAGACAGGGCAGAGGTAGCAAGACCAAGGGCACGAAGACCAGGGTCACCTGAGATAACAGGGTGAGAATGAGAGGGAAGTGCCCAGAGGCACCCACCATGAGTGTAGGGTGAGACTGGTGGGACGGACGGAACACATACGGAGGAAGAAGGAGCAGCAAGACACGGCTGCACAGTCTAAGGTGGAGAGTCAACAGGGTGAGACGGCTTTGAGAGAACAGGCAGTGCGGGTGTGGCGCCGGGTGTAGGGGCAGAAGACGAGGAAGTAGGTGAGAGAGCAGCGGGTGCAAGAGAGACAGTTTCAGAAGAGTCAGGGGAACGACGGGGAGGAGGTGAGTCCAAAGGAGCGGTGGACGTCAAGGGAGAGGAGGACAGTGAGGGAGACGAGGGCAAGGGGGGACTCGGCTCTATCGACGAGGAGACAAAGGGTGTAGAGGGATGCCCAAAGGGGAGAACAGGAGGCCCAGAGGGCAGAGGACCACCCCCACCCCGAGAGGGCGGAGAGAGGAACCCACCAAAGTGGGGAGTGTCATGCTCAAACAGGTGTTCAAAGAAGAGAGCGTCACCAAACTCAACGACACGACACCGGGAGGGGTCCCAGAAACGCCACACTTTGGAGAATGGAGAAACGTCCAGAAAGACACAGAGGCAACCACGAGGAGACAGTTTACCATCCTGTTCGTCTATGGGGACCCACACAAAGGCAAGGCACCACCAGACGTGGGCAAGGCGGAGGTCAACATGTAGACCAGTCAAGCGTTCAAAAGGAGTGACAGAGTGGGGAAGGGGGCCATGAGGAACACGATTCTTGACCCAGATCATGTAGGACATGGCCTCAAGGGCAAAGAGCGGGGATTGCCCGGAGGCAGAGAGCAGGGAGCAAACACCATCAGCAAGGGTGCAGTTCCAACATTCAGAGACACCATTTTGCTGTGGGGTGTAAGGGGCAAAGGATTCAATGTAAACACCACACGACTCAAGGAAGCGAGAGGTGGAACCAAAGATCTCACCATCGCAGTTGCTACAAAATACGTGTAAGGGTCGGAGACAGACACGCTCCGCCTGTGGGAGCCAGGACTCAAGGACGTCAGTGACATCACTTTTGTAGCGAAGGGTAAAGACCCAACAGTAGTGAGAGAAGTCATCAGTCAAGCACAGGACGTAACGACCGAGGCCGCCAAGGAAGTCATGGGGCAGTGGACCCATGACATCAGCGTGGACAAGGTCAAAAGGGTGCAAGGTAGTGGATTTAGAGGTGGAAAAGGGGGAACGGTGCATTTTGCCACTGGCACAGTCCAGACAGGTGGACGTGCAGGGTGGAGCAAACGTGGCCGGGTCAAGGCCGTGGGCGGACCGAAGGCTAAGAAGGCATTGTATGGCAGCAGTGTGTATGTGACAGAGGCGACGATGCAGAAGGGCAGCATACTCAGGAGACAAGGACGGAGCTACATGAACAAGAGCAGAAGCAGCAAAAGACGAGGGCAACACGAGCGGGACACGGAACAGGCGATCACAGCGCATGCCACGAAGATCAATGCGGCCAGAAGAGCGGAGAGAGATAGAGGCAAGGCCACTGCTGGACGAGAAGTCCATGCCGTGGTCGTCAAGGGTGATCACGGAGAGAAGAATGACCTCTAGGTCAGGCACATACAACACGTCAGGAAGGTAGACAGTGCCACAAGGAAAAAAAACGGACGACACCAACACCTTGAACAGCGAGAAGCTGGCCTGAGCCAGTTCGCACAGAACGAACGGACTGAACAGGTCCAAGGGACACAAAAGAGGAACGACTGGAAGTCATGTGATGTGTGGCGCCAAAGTCAATGATCCTGACAAGGCCTGACAAGGCACGAGTGGTCGGAAGGACAAGACCAACATTGACAGTGCCAAGGGCAGAGAGGGAAGACGAACGACCAGGACGAGTGGGGAACGTATGAGGCTGCCAATCCTCAATCCAGGCACGATCATCAAGCCAATCTCCTTGAAATCTACCAGAGGACGCACCACGGAGAGTGACATCAGTCTCACAGAAAGACACATGGGACTGGCCAATCACACTCTCACCTTCCTGAGAGCAAAGGTGAAGCAGCTCCGCCAGTCGACGCTCAAGGGTACGCTCCTCGGTACGACGGTCAGAGGAGCGCTCCGAGGAGGGGTCGGATGAGCGGTCGGAGAAGTGCCCATCGTCACAAGCCCAGTGAGGCACAGGGTAGTGAGAGGAAGGGAGGCCTTAGTACGGAGGGCCTGATGGAGGATAAATCCAGTGTTGAAAAATTGCCCCTCCGCATGCCCAAGTGCGGCGCCGGGAGCCGCTGACGAGCCGCCAGAAAATGGAAACTCCGCTCCGGCGGATCTGGCGACTCGAAACATGCTTGGATCCTAAAATGGAGGATTGCCCATGAAATTTGACGAGTCATTGAATCCGGTGGAAGTTGTTTCACCGGAATCAGACAAGTATCGAGGGAGATATGGCTTTCCAAAGTTGGGGTATGCGCAACGGCTCTGGGAGCCGGATGCGACTTGAAATCCTGTCGATAATCGACCGGACCGAGTAACAAAAATAACATCTGGAGAAAATGCTCCGATAGGCCTGCCGAGGCGTCCGGGGGATGATCCGGCGGATCATCCACTGGATCCAAAAGTGCAGGTTGTTACTGAGGGACTCAGCCAAAAATCTGGCTCGGCGTCCGAAACTCAGTAGTACGTTTTGTTACTCAGGGACTTGGTCAAAATTCTGACTGCAGGTCCGCGGACAGGTTTCCAACCTCGTCACACCCCATCACCAAACACGACCCAAAAGTGGGTAGGGTGCGTGGAAACAGTGCAGGGGACCCCCACACCATGTGCAATGGGACATGCGCCTTGGGAAAGGCGCTTCGCACGTGAATGAAGGCGCCACGGCGAGTGGCGGCGTCAGGCTTCTGTGGTGGGTGAGACCTGCGCTTCGGCAAGCATAACTTGAGCTACGCTTAGCCAAATCGTGCGCCATTTGGTGCGTTGGAAATATTATGACTAGACCTATAAATGTTGTGATAATGTCCATGTTAAAAAACTAACGCAAAACGACGTTATTCCCTTTGCAAACTGACTGTCTCTAAATTCCTGCTCATATAGCGTGAGGCGACCAGAAAGCTCACGCTCAGTCTCAGACTCGCCCAAAACAGTAGACGTGAACCACTATAGACGATCAGACAAATGTCGGGACCGCATCACGCGGATCTCATCCTGACATCCAGCCTCAAGGGTGGGGGGCAGGAGGTGTCGGTTCGAGGGGGGCAGGTGTGGTAGAGAGTGCTGAGGCAGTGGAAGAGAATGAGGAAGGAGCGACTGTCACGGTAGCAGCGGTGGAGGAGGCGGAGATCCCTGTGCGGGCCCAATGAGCACGCATGGAGGATTCCAGGCGGGCATCATCACGGGGTACAGGAAATTTTGGCGCAGAGTGGCCAGAGGTGCCACAGTTCGAGCAGGTGACTTCAGTAGCAGTGGGGGTGGAGTTTTTGCCACCCCGACCACCCCCACGTCCCTTGCCCCCACGGCCCCCACCACGGTTGGAACCACCACCCCTTTTCTGAGAAACACCCTGAGAGGAGTATGCTGCAACCTGAGAAGAGGTGGAGGTAGAAGAGGCTTGAGCAGAGGAGGAAGAAGAGGAAGTGGCGACAGCGGCGAGCGCAGCGCGATGCATGCGCTTATTCTGCAGGGCGTTCCACTAGTCAGTGAGACACGAGGCGGTGAAATCAAAGAGGGGGCCAATCCCGGTTGGGGAGTCAGTAGGAACAGGTGCAGAGGCAAGTCGCTCGAGTTTTGCCTGAGAGACGTGAAGGTACAGGTCAGACAGCTCAGGAATGAGGCTAGCAACGATGGACAAACAAGCTGAGAGAGGATCGGGGGCGGCCCTGCCAAGGTCTCGTAGTAAGCACAGACTGTGTGCCTAATACTCATCCGCTATCTCGTCTGTCCGCATCTGTAGGGTGTTAAATTGGACAGTGAGGGCACTCTGGGCTGCGTGTCCAGTCACTGTTTTGCGGCAGCGGATGAGAGCATAGGTGCAGGCGGGATCAGCAGGGGTGCCGTGTGAGATGGGGCTGAGAGAACCTAGTCCCGGAGTCCCGAAAGAGGCGGGGAGCACGAGATGGTGCTGCAGAGATAATGGTGGCATGAGCTGGACGAAAAATGTGTGTGCATGATGGCGCAAGGGTGGCGAGGCTACCATGCGGAACGCGTGTGGGGCAGCCGAAGAGACGGCGGGCCCGATGAGGTGATGTGGCACTTGGAGCACTGCGAGGTTGCAGATAGACCCTCTGCGAAGGTCCAAGACGTACACGTTGCAGGGGACTGCCCCTGCTCGCTCTGATACCAGTAGTTGCTAGGCAACTTCCTAGGTGTATTGGATGCCATGGAGTGGGAGAGTGTTACTAAGTGCGAGACACGCCATGGATGCAGCCGATACTTGCTTCAAAAAAACTTGTAGGTTACACGGAGACGAATGTCAGTGAGGGGAGCAAGCGAGGTAAGTTCACACCGGTGAGCACGAACTCACACCAAGCATCACACTCGGTTGAGCTAGTGCCGCCACCCGGGGGTCGAGCCCGACCACTTGGAATATTCCAAGGGCGGCTACTCACCAATGCTCGGCCAAGACCGGCACGGTGGCCCCTAAGGATCAGCACCCGGGCAATAAGCAGCTCCCCCAAGGCACTCAAAGCAAGAGAAAATGAGGAAGGACACGGTAGTGAGAATGTACGAGCCCTACCATCGACTGCATCACAAAGTCATGGAAACATCATGCAACAGCCACGTGTGTGCCACATGGCACTCCTGGGTCCTGCAAGGGTGTGCAGGCGTCAGGGGCTCCAGCTAGAACGGGCTCGCCTGATGCTCCCCATGTAGGGCCATTGTCACTTAACTTGTACATGTGTGTGCAAAGTGTGGGAGGCAAGAGGGCATAGAGCTGTGAGTGGCCAACGAACTTCAACACCAGCCATGGGTGTAAACCTATGGTACTGTCCCTTGCATTCGACTTTTTTTTTTAACTTGATTAAGTGGCTCTTGTATTCGACTATAGTTTCCAACCTCCTAGTTTTGGACCTATTTCGTCCAAATCCTCTGGGTTTTCTTGGTGTCTGATTTTGGCCGAAATTCTTGTTCACGTCCTTGGCCTAGCCCTAGAACTTCGCTTGTCAAATCTTCAAAATGCGAAAAGGGGGAGCGAAGCTGCATCTTGCAACTCACTCGTCAAGCAGTCTCGCAGCCCAACTTGCGTTTCGCAGACTCTCACGTCCACGTGACTTCCCCACCGTCGTAGGACTGCGCGCGGAACGCGGATATTTCATGTACTGCCCACAATCCTTAGAACACCTCACGGAAGCTGAAACTATGTGTAGAGAAAATATACTTCAGAAAGTCTAATAGTGATTCGTCCAAAAGACCATAGGTGCTTGAATGGTTGGAGGAAAATATCTATTTTAGTCGAATGTAAGGGGCAGTACGGTATGTGTACCTAACTCTAGCACCAAGGCAACACGAGTCAATGCACATAGTCAGAAAGAGCACAAGTGATGCCGATGTCCACATGGCCGACAACCACATCTCAGCAACAGCGAACACCTGGACATCAGAATCTCTTCTCTCAGTCACCTGCCTCAACGATGTGTAGGATGTGCGACAGTGCCAAAGGTCACTGCGTGTCTGTGGCGCCTGAACCAACGACAAGGAACAAACTTCCTATTTCTCTTTCCGCAAGCTTTTTTAAGTCATGTCATAACCAGACCAATACATAAGAGATTAGCAACATAACAGAACCTGGTTCAAATTTGTGACAACAGGGGTTGCATGAAGTTGAAAGAAGACTATGGTAACTAGAATTAGAGGTTCCGCTTCAACTTAAGGTACTTGATTGCTGGTAGTGCACCACAACTAACATGTGGAAGCATCGCATTAGGATGAAAATGTCTCCTCTGCTTCCACACGGACGTTCTAACTTACTCAAGAAACCTTCGGCTTTTTACATCTCAACAGCTCCAGTACATGCTAAGGCGCAGCAAGGACGACGACGTCAATGACGAAGTCGTCTTCCAACTCTGCACTTTCTACAGTTGTTTGGGAATCAAGGGATTCTCCATCGAAACAAAATCGGAGCTGGCCAATGGGTTTGCCCGTTTTGTCAGAGTAAGCTGAAAAAAGCTTCTCCAACTTCTCTGCCTGCATTGAGCACGCCGCAAGTGGAAGCCAGGACGGGAGGCCACAAGATGGGGCAACATGATTCATGAGAACTGTGATGCCATGGCGCTGAACACCGAATGGGTGGGTTAGGGAAGGGCACAAGGCATGGCACACATGAGGCCAAAGCACGTGACACCACATGGGTGAAGCCATAGCACCAGACACCGCATGGGTAATGCCATAGCACCAGACACCGCATGGGTAAAGCCATAGCACCAGACACCGCATGGGTAATGCCATAGCACCAGACACCGCATGGGTGAAGCCATAGCACCAGACACCGCATGGGTAATGCCATAGCACCAGACACCGCATGGGTGAAGCCATAGCACCAGACACCGCATGGGTAATGCCATAGCACCAGACACCGCATGGGTGAAGCCATAGCACCAGACACCGCATGGGTAAAGCCATAGCACCAGACACCGCATGGGTNCGCCCGGGTTTCGGGTTGTCGGCTGCCTGGCATGGCTCACCGAGAAAACCCTGCCTGCCAGAAAATAGGTCATTTTTGTAATTGACTGAAAGACTGAGTAACAAGCTCTACAGAGCTAAGTGGGAGCTGATTCTTGGAGTGGTCTCCCATTCTTGTTCGTTCTCAGTTGCTAACCACACTTTACTCAGTTTTGTTTGTCTTTCCGGCGCTAACTCGGCAGCGCGCAGCTTTCCACTCACAAAGTCTTAAAGCAGCTAGAGGGGGCAGTAGTGGAAAGCAACGAGCGTGGGGTCATGCCTACTCCAACTGTGCTGCAACCCCAACCAGCTGCTCTAGGCTAGTTTCTAGCTTACAACTCTCATACCAGTTGGCAGTCGAATGTAGTGAGAGGAGCAATGAGACAGAAGAGGACAGAAGAGCCACTGTTGGAGCAAGGTGTCAATGCATGGAGATTGCGCACTAACTCCGTAGCGTGCAGCTTTCCACTCACAAAGTCAGGCAGATAGAGGGGGCAACAGTGCAAAGCAACGAGTGTGGGGTCATGCCTACTCCAACTGTGTTGCATCCCCAACCAGCTGCTCTAGGCTAGTTTCTAGCTTGGTATCAGAGCCAAAGCGCAGCCGGAGTAGCAGATCTGAGCAGCAACGAGGCCTATAATACCCAGGCTACGCCGGCGGTCTCAGAAACACGCTCGTGCAGGGGAAAATCTGCCAGATTTTTTCTGGCAGAGTTAGCCCTCTGGGTGGCATTGTCAAAACACTCCCGACGTAAGGGAAATGTTGCCAAAAACTTACTGGCAGCACTGACTTTGCGGCGGTGGTAGCGTTGGCGGACTTGCCTCCAGCAAACCAATGGGCAACGCCGTAACGGCACCGACACACGTGGCAACGGTGCCAAACAACGGGAGTGTCCCAATCCCCCCTTTTCCCCTTGCTCCCGCTATCACGACAGCAGTGGCACTTCACACTGCAGTAGCCGCGACAGCAGGAGCAGTGCAGCCGCGGCTGCCACAGTAGCCAGCCGTAATAGCCGAAGCAGCAGTTGCGGCTGCAATAAAGCCGTAGCTGCAGTACCAACAACACAGCCGTGGCTGCTGCACAGCTGTTGCAGCAGTTGTAGTAGTAATGCAATCACAACACTTGTAGCAGTTACACAACCATAGCAGCCGCGCAGCCGCAGCAACCGTAACGGTTGTAGCAACCACGCTGCCAGAGCAGCTGCATCATTAGCGTAGCCGCATTAAGCGTAGTAGTCGCGCAGCTACAGCGGCCACGCAACCACAGCAGCCATAGTAGCCCCGATGAGCTACAGCAACCAAAGCAACAACAACAGCCATGACAGCCGCAGCAGCCGCAGCAAGCGCGGTAGGTGTAGCGGCCGCAGCAGCCGCAGCACCCGCGGCTCTAGGCAGTGTAGTAGCGGCTGGAGCACCAGAAGGGCGGCCACAAGGTCGACAACACCATACTGCTCATCAGCCACAGCAAACTGCTACTGACGTCAACATCAACATATCAACCTCACTACTGACATCACTGTTGACATCAACAAGGAAAAAAGAGGGAAAAAAAGGGAGAACAACAAGAAAAGAAAAAGAAAGGGGAGACCATGATTCACAGCTCTAGTGGGGAGGGGTCCTCCTCTGTTGGCGGACCCCCTAGCCCCCCCTTCTTGCAACAGATGCAACTATTGCAGCAGCAGCAACAGCAGCAGCAGCAGCAGCCGCAACAGCAGTAGCAGCAGCAGCCGCCGCCATAGCAGCAACAGTAGTAGCGGCTGTAGCAGCCAATACAACATTCACAAACACAACTGCAATCGTAATAGTAGCCACCACTGCCGATGCATCAATAACAGCAATAGCAGCACCTAGAGCAGCAATAACAGTGGCCACAACAGCAATAGTAATAACAGCAGTGTCAGCAGCAGCTACTATAGTAGCAACAGCAGCAACATTAGCAGCAACAGCCTAAAGGCTTTGTCTTCGTCTACGCTGGCTCGCCACACCCTCTGGCCTCCATTTGGGAGCAGCTCTCCGTGCGGATACAGTAGCTTGCAACACCATAGGCATCGATGCTGTAGAGCCATACTTGCGTTCCCCCACCCTTCCTTCCACCTGGTCAATCTAGTCCCGCAGTTTCTGCTGCCACACATTTATTGGCATAGTAGCACATCCAGCGCCAACACCAGGTTGTATCGTCAGTCCTTGGCCCCACTCTGGGTGCCGACTTTGATTCCTTGCCTCCGTCTCTACAGGCCGGCAAGCACTTTTAGAGCTGGGAGCTCAGCTTCTATATGTGGGCGCAAGACGAGGGCCTGTGGCCATACTACATTTTGCCCCACGAATCCACTCAGGCCAACCAGGTGTATGATGTTGGTCGAGCCGTGCGCGCCCTCATCCCAGTCACCCATGCACCAACTTGCACTACTCTCGAGCCTTTCGTGGGTGACTTCAACACCAGCAACACTCCAGACCCCACCACGGCGTGGCACGTTCTCACATGGCCGCATCTTTTCTCAAGCAAAGCCGAGACCAGCCGCGTGCTTCGGGAGTTCAACTCCATCCACATGGGAGAGACGGAGCTCGTCACCTCCTATTGTCAGAGGGCAGAGGATATCCTCCGCCGCCCGGACGATGCCGCTCCATCCCCCCTCTCCGTGCTCAGACCATCAAGCATGGGACGACTGACATCTTTACGACATCTTCTTCCACCACCCCCAGAATGTTTTTTCCATGATGGTAGCCCAAGGCACTTTCATGCCTTCGGCATACTAGTTGTCCCTCAAGATTAAGGAGGCTTGTGTGGAGTCACACATCCAAGGCATGGAGCCCCTCGCCTCCCCTGCCGTTGCCTCCATGGCTGTTGCTGCCCCCTCCGCAGCTGCGTCCACCGGCTCCTCATTGTCAGGGAAGAAGAAGCACAAGGGTAAGGGCCAGTAGTAGGAGCCGACTGGGTCCAGTGGTGGCGGCTCGGTCTGCCACAATTGTGGCAAGCCAGGACACGGGTGGTACACATGTGCGTTCCCCACGGACAAGGCGCATGTCATCACCAACATGCGCCACCAGCGTGAGGGTCATCTAACTGCTGCTGCCGTGGCTTTCGCAACCCTTGCTGTCTCCTCCCCGTCCGACAGCTCTACTCCTCCAATATACGCATCGGCCCTGAAGCAGCACCATCCACAGCTTTCGGCACCCCTCCTCCCATTACTGGTGAGGCCTCCTCCCTTCTAGACTCCGGTGCTACCACTCTATACTCAGTCTATGCACCCAGACCCTCCACTCGCGAACGCTAGTTGGAGTAGTTCATCGCGCTCCAGCTCGGCCTGCCCCGTCCTCCCCCCCAAGGGAAGTGCAAGTTGCATCACCTCTTGTTCCCCTGCCCTAAATTGTATGACCGAGTCTGCACTACGCCCGCGTCCTACTTCCGTGACATAGCCATCGTCTCCCATGGCCTCCTCTCCTACACCTCTCTGTGATGACATCTAATGGCTTGGCAACTGGTAGTCTCATTTTGCACCCCAGTCCACTGCGTCCGCGTCTCTTGCCTGCTATCTTGTGATGGTTAACGATGTAGCGACACCAGTCCAGGACCCTGCCAAGACTTGGATCATTGACTCTGGGGCCACGCATCACATGATAGCCCCTCACAAGACCTTTAGTGTCCTTGGTCCAGCTGCCAAAGTTACCGGTGTCTTGACGGGCTCAGGTCAGGTGTTCCCTCTTTGTGGCGTCTGCGTTGTTCATTTCTGTGGTCATACTGGTGATGTCTTTGTGACCGATATCCTCTTTGTTCCTAGTCTTGAGCTCAACCTCCTATCTGTCACTGCACTTGACCACATGAGCATGGACGTATTGTACTCACATGGTGTTTGGCACTCTGTCATTGTGTCCGTCCGGTTGTGTTGTCCTACACGCCTGTGGCAACTTGTGGCACGTGCCTAGTCTGTCCACACTTCTCCCCATCCCCTCCCTGTCGGCCGACACTGGCCACGTGTTTATCACTAGATTTCTCTCTCTGTAGCACACACGCCTCGTGCACCACCGCCTTTGCCACGTTCACTCTGCTGTCGTTGATAGCATGCTTTGCACCCATCCAACCAAGGGCCTTGATCCAGCCTCATTTCCCTTGCTGTGTCCTCCTGAGTGCATTGATTGCGCTCAGGTGAAGATGCACCTTTCCACTTACCCTCTGTCCTCCTCTCGTATGTCCGTCCCTCTAGACTTGGTCCATGCTGATGTCGTGGGTCTCCTTCCAACAGAGTCCATCGGGGAGCACGGACGCTATAACCTAACCCTCGTCGAAGACTACATTCACTGTCGCTGGGTCTTCTGTCTTTGGCAAAAGAGCAATGTCGTTCCCACCATTTGGGATTGGCTTGTCCATGCGGAGCGTGAGTGTGGTCGTCCTCCTTGCCGCTTCTGTTCTAATTACGGCGGCGAATTCATGGAGGAGACCACACTATTTCACGCCTCATGGAATTCATCATAAGACGTCCGCGCCTTACACGCCAGCCGAGAATGGGATCTCCAAGTGGTGGAACCACACGATGGCCAATGTTGTCCGCACCATGCGGGTTGTGTCTGGTCTCTCTCATGGTTTCTACTTTGAGGCCATGACTTACATGACGTGGGTCTAGAACCGGATTCCCCATCGACCCCTTCCCCGCCAGTCCACACCATACCAGCACATGTACGGTGAGCGGGCTGATTTCCGCCCGGCCCGCGTCTGGGTCTGCGTGGCCATCGTGTGGTTGCCCGCCCCACAGCAAGGAGGCAAGCTCGCCCCCCCGCGAGCATCCCTCCACCGTCCTAGGTGTTTCACATCAGTCCAAAGCTTGGCTCTTCTGGGATCCCTCCCGTCACTGCATCACCGAGTCACGCGACACTCTCTTCTTTGAGAAGCTCTTTCCTTATGACCTTTTTTGCTCCTGCTTGTTGATGCCGCTTCTGTCGCATGGAGGAGTGGTGAGTCCGTCCTATGTCCTACCGCATCCGCACAGCACATTGCTTGCACCAGTTGGTTCCCCCAAGCCGGCATCCCCCGTTGCGCTTGCTGGCCGGCTCGGCACAACATCCCCTGTCGCGTCCGCCGGTCACTGTGGGCCGGCATCCCCAGTCTCGTCCGCTAGTCCATCCGGACCAGCCGCCCCGGTCGCATCTGCTGGTCCCTCCGGGCCGACATCCCGGGTCTTGTCCGCTGGTACATCCAGACCGGTAGCCTCGGCCTTGTCCATTGATCCCTCTGGACTAGCAACCCCGGCCTCATTGGCTTGTCCCTCCGGACCGGCATCCCCGGCCGCATCCGTTGGTCCCTCCGATCTGGCTCTCCCGGTCTCATCCGCTAGTCCATCCGGACCGGCAGTTTTGTTTGCGTCTGTTGGTCCCTCCGAACCGGCAGTCTCGTTCACATCCACTGGGTCCTCTTGACCACCAGCCCTGTCCGTCTCTGCTAGCCTCTCTGACTTGTCTCTGGCTTTTCCCTCTGCTCCGTCTTCCGCCCTACCGTGCTACATGCATTGGCCGGGTGGCAGCCTCCGACCTAGGCCGCCAGGGAGCTCACAGACTGTGGCATCGTGCTCTTTGGCACCACGTGTCTCATCGCCTCTCAACAGATCTACTTCCACGGTTGTGCGTGGGTACCCTGGCACCAAGGCCCTCGACCTGACCACACTGGCCGTCATTCTGGACCTCCACGCAAGTTCTACACTGGGCTACGCCATGCTTCATTAAGGCCATCAGCAGGCCATCATGGCCACACTCGCATGCATTCCAACTCGGGCCCGAGACGCACAGGTCCTCACAGTCCGCTCCACCACACGCCCGGACGACCCAGCCACCCTTCGCAAAGCTTGTGCTTGTCTTGAGGCCGCGCATTGGGAGGCTGTGTGTGCTGATGAGCTCGCCGCCATCCGGTAGTATCATTTCTACGACCTCGTAGACCTTCCTCCCGGCTGGAAGGCCATCGGCGCCAAGTGGGTCATTTGCCGCGAGTGGAAGCTTGACGGGTCCTTGGACAAGTACAAGGCCCGCCTCACAGCCAAGGGGTTTGCTCAGGTCCCTAGAGTGGAATACGACGAGATCTTTGCCCCGGTTGGCCATTTCTCCACTAGTCGGGCCCTATTTGGCCTGGTTGCTCAGCACGGATGGGACTTGCATCAAATGGACTTGAGCAACGCCTTTCTCCATGGTTCATTAGGGGATGAGGAGCTCTACATGGTGCTGTCCCCAGGGTTCGATGTGTCAACCGGCCTGAGGCAAACAGACTAGAGAACAAGGCCGACACAATAGCACCTGCCGTCCGCTCATAGAATTTTAGCTAGGAGAAGATATCACCCTGAGGATCACGGTTCCACACTGAGTAGCTCCTAGGCAATCACTTGCTAGCAACCGTGTCCACTCAATACTTGGTCACTTTTGTGTGAGGTGCTAGTCAAAGATTAACTCCTGGGTTTTAGACCAACCAGTGTCTTCTTTATATTGTTCCTTTGTTGGAAAACTCTGTGAGGAGCATCTGAGGCCAGGTTCTGTAATTAGAATGAAGGATGAGCCTGATACATACATTCCTAGGCCTGGCTTCTGAGGTGTGTGGATAGTGGCACTTTTAGGATGGCCACTCCACACCACCTCACCAGCTCACCAATTGGCGCATCCACTGACCGCCAGGTGGCACATCCTCCACATGCACGGAGAAATTTCTAAGAAAATTCCCCTGTGCAGGAAGGTCAGAAATCTTCCTGCGCACATCAAGGCTTATTCGCAGGACCTGTTTTCGTTAAGTCCAACATGCTATCCATTGCGCTACGCTTCAGGTGTCTCGCTTGGAATTGTAGCACGAACAAGGTTTGGGGGACTTACTCCAAGGAAGCAGTGTATGTCCAACCTGTCCGTTAATCCACAGCAGTGGCCATGGGGCATAAAACAACAACAATATCTCCCTTGCATCTTAGGCCACCTGCTGTGGTAATTTTATTCCACATGAACCCGTAGCCCTGTGTTGTGTTTGTGCATGTCATCTATCTTGGTCTTTAGTTCTCATCTCCTGCGTCCACCATGCTGATTCCTTGAGCGCCTGCAACATGTAAGCTATTTTCTATTGGCTTTGTCAAGAATTCCGCAAGCATTTTCTTGGTTACGACGTGCTCCAGTTCCACGACAGCCTTGGAGAAAAGGTCAAGTGAGTAGTTGTACCGAATTCTGATGTGCTTTGTACGCTGGGAGATCATGTCGTCCTCTGCCATAGCGATGGCACTCTGGTTGTCGATGCGAATGACCGTTGCTTCCTCTTGTGGTGCCTTGATCTCATCAAGCAAAGTGCAAAGCCATTGTGTTTCCTAGCACACTTTGGAGAGTGCGAAGTACTCCGCCTCGACAGCAGAAAACGCGATGCAATCCTGCTTCCTGCTCGCCCACGAGACTGCACCACCTTTGGGAAGGCAGACAAAGCACGAGGTGGACTTCCTGTCGTCAATCCACCCTATGCAGTCCGCGTCATCGTAGCATGTCAGTCGTAGTAAGTCTGATCCTTCTAGACCTCGAAACAAAAGTCTTTTTGAGGTAGCAAAAAATTTGCTTCACCGCTTGCCAGTGTTCTGGCCGAGGGTTGGCTACAACTCTGCTCACCTGGCCCACCGCATAAGCTACATCAGGCCGCGTCTCCACCATCACATACATGAGGTTCCCAACGGCGGACGGAATGTTTTGCATCCCCCGCCAGTCTGCCTCGTTGCTTGGTGACATGGATGAGAGAGCTAACAGACGGAGTGCATGGGGGTACTGACTGGTTTGCATTCCTCCATGTTGTAGCGCCTCAAAAAGTCCATGATGTACTTGGTCTGGTTGAGCTTGATGGTGTCTGCTTTGCGGTTGCGGTGAATGGCAATCCCGAGGTAGTACTTGAGAGGATCCATGTCTTTCATTTTGAACCTGCTACTCAGCTACATCTTGAGGTCCGCAAGGGCCTCATGAGAGGAAGAGCACACGATCAAGTCATCGTCATACAATGCTACAAGCAGCAAACCACACTCATCCTTCCGTACATAGACACTAGGGTCATTCTTGCATTGCTCGAAGGAGAGCTCAGCCATGAAGCTGTCCATTTCCTTGCACCAGATCCGGGGGGCCTCGTTCAACCTGTACAACGCCTTTACCAGCTTGCACACCTTACCCTCGGGTGCTTTGATACCTTCCGGTACCTCCATTAGCACCTCCTTGTCGAGCTCTTAAAGGAAAGTTGTCTTCACATCCATCTAGTGGATATCAAGGTCTTTGGCGGCAGCAACGGCCAGCAGGGACCTGATGGAGGCAAACATGATGACCGGTGCAAAGGTCTCATCGTACTGAGACCCTGCGCACTATGAGAATCCCTTTGCCACGACCCTTGCCTTGTACTTGTCGATGCTATCATCTTGCTTCTACTTCAGCCTGAGCACCCACTTTGAGCCCACCACGTGAGCGTTAGCGGGTCTTTCCACCCGTACCCATGTGCCATTTTCTTTGATGGACGCGAGCTCGCTGTGCACCGCCTCCTTCCACTAGGCCGCATCGGGCCTTGCCAGCGCCTCAGCCACAATGAGTGGCTCTCCCTGAGCCAAACAGGACTAGCTCAGTCTAGTCCAGCTTCCAGTGTCAGCGTCGTACTTTGGAGTTTGTTTTCTCTGTTGTGTGCTGCGACACTGCATTGCTGGTGGATCTTTGCTTTGCTATTGCTCCTGTACTGATGGCTGCCCTAAAGTTAAGTTTTCCTCTTGTGAAGAGCCACTGGCCTCCGAGCTGGTCTCAGAGGCCTCGGACGTCTTTGGCTCTGTGTTGCAGCTTGCCGCTGTGTCAGCCTCCGTAGACGCTTTCCCTGCCACACCACTCTTCGTCACGACCTGCCACACTGGCACCACTTGCCAGTTTTTAAGAGCTTGATTTCCTGACTCTAGCAGCACCACCCACTTGTTGACATGGTTTGCCCCTTGCCATGAGTGCCATTGTGTGTACTCCCTGGTTCGACCACTGAGGAGTGGACGAACACCTGATATGGCTTTAGATTTGGATTCCTTGGATTTTTCTATGTAGGATCGAGCTTTGAATGGCTTGATTTGAGTGAGTATTCAGAAAGTTAGCCTAGCCCGAAATTCAGGTGTTTGGGGGGTGGAATCTTGTACCCGCCATGGGTGGCGGGATAATCCACCACGAGTGATCTGAGTTCGTCTCCAATGACCCCCAAATGCACCAGGGCCATAAAGGAAGCAACCAGAAGATTCTCCTTGACCAGGGTGAACTTCTCCTTGACTTCTGGGCGAGGAAAGGTGCTTCAACGAGTCATCGTTGAAGCGCCTCCTGTTGCCTAGCGTGCAAGGCAAGGTGGGCGGCTCCACCAAGGGTTACTTTGATGGCCGTAGCAGGGGCTCTACTGCTCTGTTTTGTGCGTGCTTGGATGTGTTGGAAAGCTTAGATCACATGCTATAAGGATCTGATGTAATCTCACTATGTTAAGCAACAAAAATGTGTTTTGATTTAGTTCTACTGAATGCGACGTATTCTGCCCACTCACATCCGTGATCCTTGTGCTCCACACTCTTCACCATTGGTGTCCATTGGCTACCCAAACACTGGTAGCGTGCTTCAGTGAGAGCTAGGCATCCTTGAGGGTGCCTCCACACCCACTAGAGCCAACAAAGGGTTATGAGCCCACGTGCTTAGAAGGACCCTAGCTCTTCAACTTTCACGCTACCGCCGCGTGCTATGGCAACGATCGAGCAAGAGAACATCGGTGCTGTCTTCAAGTTTGATGGGAACGACTTCCCTTTGTGGAGGTTGCAGTTTGAGTTCTACCTCGATGACAAGGGCCTGCTTGAGCTAGTAAACGGTAAAGAGACCGTCCCTCCGGATAGTGCAACGCCGGAGGAAGTGGACAAGTACAAGAAGCGCAACAAGAAGGCGCTTGCTTTGTTGGTGTTAGCGCTAGCTCCAGCGCAACGCACACTTATTCAAGGATGCACATAGGCCGCAGAGGCCTGGAAGAAGCTCTGCACCATCTACCAGTCCACCAACCTTGCTAACCAGCTCTTCATCTTCAAGAGGCTTGTCACCCTCCGAGCCAACAAAGGCTACGAAACTACAGAGATCCTACAGCAGATTGAGTTCCTCACTGCCGAGTGCGTAGCTACCGGTTGGAAGGTTGACCCTCAGCTGCAAGCCATGATCCTCCTCTTGGCCTTGCCGGACAGTTTGAGTCCCATGATCACCGTTGTAGGTGGCTGGTGAGCTGAAGTACCTAAAGGGTTATGGGCCCACGTGCCTAGAAGGACCCTAGCTATGGTCATGGTCCGCCGAAGAGCTGAAGTACCCAAAGGTGGCTGAGTACGTCCGCAATGAATGGATGTGGCGTGGTGGGCGAGAGAGCGGGATAACGTCAAGTTCCGCCTATGCCGTCTGCCCTCAAGGTGGAGGGGGAGGCAAGAAGGGAAAGGGTGCCAAGCAGAGTACTAAGAGAGGTGACAACAAGGTGGAGTGCTATAACTATGGCAAACAAGACCTCTACGCACGCGACTGTCCCAACAAGAAGTCGAACCAGCCCGGGAAGGGCGAGAAGAAGGAAACCCAAGCCATGATGGCCAGGGATTCCACCAAATTGACAGATCCGGAAGTCATGGTGATTGACTCTGGATCAGGCCGCCACACGCAATGCAACCGGGCGGCATTCGTCACCTACGGTGCCACCGAGCGGCGCATGACAGTGGCCAACAGCAAAACAGAGTTGGTCGCGGGCAAAGGCAATGTTCGCATCGAGTCGGTGGTGAGCGGGAAAGTCATTTCGTGCACCATCAACGACGTGGTCCACATGCCCAACTTTGGGGCAAACCTGCTGTCAGTGAGCCGCCTAACCGACAAGGGGCTCGAAGTACTCTTCAACACGAAAGAGGCCATCATCCAGAAGGAGGGGGACGGCGAGGTAATTGCACGTGGTAAACGGGAGGAGGACTTCTACCTTCTTCGTACCAAGGTTCTTGTCGATGCGGCAAGGACTGACACCATCAACCTCGTGACGAAGGATGAAGGAAATCTGGACGTATGGCACCGCCGCCTATGTTACATCGCTCCCTCAACTGTGAGGGACATGGCAAAGAAGGAAGTGGTGTGGGGTCTTGAGGTTAAGGACCTCGATGCAGCCAAGAATGCCGTGTGCGAGCCATGCGTGGAGGGCAAGGCAACACGGTAACCGTTTGATGGCAAAGGGACGCGTGCATCGGCGAAGTTGGAGGTGGTACACACAGATGTGTGCGGACCGTTCGAGCCATCCATTGGTGGGGCGCGCTACTTCGTCACCTTCATCGACGACCACAGCCGCAAGATCTACCTCTACATCATCAAGAGGAAGGGCGATGTCTTGTCATGCATGCAGGAATTTGTGGCGGCTGTGGAGCGATAAACGGAGTTGAAGGTGAAGGCGTTCCGGAGCGACAACGATGGCGAGTACGAGGGCTGCTTGGCATGGATGAAGAGCAAGGGGATTACATGGCAGAAAAATATGCCACATTCTCCATAGCAGAACGGCATCACCGAGAAGGCAAACCGCACCATCCTCAACATGGTTTGGTCCATGTTGGTGATGCCGGCCTTGCGCAACGCAACTAGGGCGAGGCGGCGCGGACAACGGCGTATATCATGAACCTGACGCTGACAAAGTCGCTAAAAGATGCGGAGTCCAAGGTGTGGAAGTCGCCACAAGAAGTGTGGAGCGGGAGAAAGCCAACTGTGGCACACCTCTGCATGTTTGATTGTGCTGCACATGCTGTTGTGCAGGCACGGGAGGGGCGGGGCAAGCTGGACCCGCGGACTCGCTGGTGCATCTTCATCAGGTATGAGAGCGGGAGCAAGGCATACCGGCTCTTTGACCCGCGGAGGCAGCAGATCGTGAAGAGTCACAATGTCACGTTCGACGAGGACAGCCATTGGACAGAAAAAGACGCGGGTCTCTCCAAGCATGGGGAGTGGCTGCCACTCCTCAAGGGGAAGACGCCGGAGGACGCAAAAGAGGGTGGCGTCCGAGCGGCTCCAACTGGCGAGAACCATCCGGGGGATGGGGAAACGGCTGATTTGCATTCAGCCGAATCGGACAAGGAGTCCGAAGCGCCGGCAGCAGTGGATCTGAACAAACAGGTGGGGAGTGAGCCCGCATCCCTACGGTCCCCGAGAGAGGGGGAGCAGGCCAGCGGTGCAAGTGGCACCATGAGGGGGCAGCAGTAGTAGTAACGGCAGCAACAGCAAGAGACTCAACATCAGCAGCCCCGGAGAAGCGGACGCGGAAGGAGGACGGCAAAGAGGTACGATGCCGCGGAGGGCATCTGGACTGGGCTTGCTCAAGCACTCTTTGTGCAAGAGGAGCCCAAGACCTTCAAGGAGGCATTGCAGGGGAAGGATGGGACTGAGTGGGAGGGAGCTATAAAATTTGAGCTTGCCTCCCATGAAGAGAACGGCATTTGGCAGCTGATTGACAAGCCAGAGGGCGCAAAAATCATTGGCTCCAAGTGGATCTTCAAGAAGAAGCTCACCAAGGAGGGAAAGGTGGAGCGGTACAAGGCGTGGCTGGTCGCAAAGGGGTACGCCCAGCGGAAGGGTGAACACTACAAAGAAACCTTCGCACCGGTGGCAAAGTTTGCCTCCATTTGCTCCATCCTCTCGGTGGCGGCGGCGCTCGACTACGAAGTCCACCAAATGGACGTGAAAACCGCGTTCCTCAACGGCGACCTGGACAAGGAGGTCCTCATGGAGGTGCCAGAACGGGTGGATGCACCGCCAGGGAAGGTGTGCCGGTTTCGTAAGGCGCTCTACGGGCTGAAGCAAGCGCCACTCATGTGGTACCTGAAAATAGACAGCTTCATGGCCGAGTTTGGCTTCAAGCACTGCGAAGCGGATCAGAGCGTGTACGTGCGGAAGCAGCCGGGGTTGCATCAGATTGTGGTCCTTTACGTGGATGACCTTATCCTCGTGTCATCGGACATGGAGGAGTTGATGAACCTGAAGCGGCAGCTGGGCGGTCGGTTCAAAATGACCGACATGGGCGAGCTTGAGTACTATCTCGGTTTTGCCATGAAGAGAGACCGCAAGGCAGGCACGCTGGAGATGGGGCATGCAGAGTACGTACAAGAGGTGCTCCGCCGCTACAACATGGAGGAGTGCAATCACATCAGCACACCCATGACCACGACATGCTAGTTGAGCTCGAGCATCATATCACCATGGTGGCAACGAGGCCCGACCTGGCCTTTGCGGAGGGCCAAGTGAGCCGATACGTTACTGACCCCGGGCCGTTGCATTGGCAAGTGGTGAAGCGGATCCTCCGCTATCTCAAGGCGACAAAACAGTCGCGGCTCGTGTTTGGAGGGAGAGGGTGTGATGACTCCCTCGAGTTGGTCGGCTACTCGGATGCTGACTGGGCTGGTGATGTGGATGACAGAAAATCAACATCAAGGTACGTGGTTGTGCTTGGTGGTGTGGCAGTTTCATGGGCAAGCAAGAAGCAAGGCTGTATTGCACTGTCCATCACCGAAGCGAAGTACATCGCGCTCGCAGAAGCCGCAAATGAGGCGGTGTGGCTGCGGCGGCTGCTAAAGGAGATCGGCATGCCGCAAAGGAAGCGGACGGTACTCAATGTGGATAACATGAGTGTCATCAGCCTTACCCAGATCCGACATCACTACGCGCGGGACTTGGTGGCGAAAGGAGATGCGGCTATTGTGCATTGTAGCACTAAGCACATGCTCGCCGATGCCATGACCAAGGCACAGCCCAAGGACAGGCACGACGCAAGCTGCATAGAGCTTGGTCTGTGTTGTGAAGTTTAAAATGCTGCGGGTTCCAAGGACAGGGCATCAAGGTTGCAATGCAAGGGGCAGATTGTTGAGAGGGTTTGCCCCTTGCCATGAGTGACGTTGAGTGTACTCCCTGGTTCGACCACTGAGGAGTGGAAAAACACCTGATCTGACTTTAGATTTGGATACCTTGGATTTTTCTATGGAGGATCGAACTTTGAATGGCTTGATTCGAGTGAGTATTCAGAAAGTTAGCCTAGCCCGAAATTCAGGTGTTTGGGGGGTGGAATCTGGTACCCGCCATGGGTGGCGGGATAATCCACCACGAGTGATCTGAGTTCGTCTCCAATCACCCCCAAATGCACCAGGGCCATAAAGGAAGCAACCAAAAGACTCTCCTTGACCAGGGTGAACTTCTCCTTGACTTCTGGGTGAGGAAAGGCTCTTTGACGAGTCATCGTTGAAGCGCCTCCTGTTGCGTAGCGTGCAAGGCAAGGTGGGCGGCTCCACCAAGGGTTACTTCGACGGCCGTAGCAGGGGCTCTACTGCTCTGTTTTGTGCGTGCTTGGATGCGTTGGAAAGCTTAGATCACAGGCTATAAGGATCTGATGTAATCTCACTATGATAACTAACAAAAACGTGTTTCGATTTAGTTCTACTGAATGCGACGTGTTCTGCCCACTCACATCCGTGATCCTTGTGCTCCACACTCTTCACCATTGGTGTCCATTGGCTGCCCAAACACTGGTAACGTGCTTCAGTGAGAGCTAAGCATCCTTGAGGGTGCCTCCACACCCACTAGAGCCAACACCGCTCTCCCTATTTTTGAGCTTGTGTGGGATCAAGCATCTCTTCCTTGCATGGTTTCCTCTCGTCAAAGGGTATGTCCCGGCTGGTGATGAGTCTTCTTTCTGCCAGGTCGCACAAGCGGTTGGTCTTGTGGGCCATCTCATAGCCCGCCATAACACACTTTTGCGCTCTTGCATCCAACTTGCCGACACCCTCACCCGCCTGGACCTTTGCCCATGCGGTGCAGCCGAAGACTTTCAGGTGTGATGCGTCCGGCTTCTGCCCTGACCATACTTCTTGTGGTGTCATCTGTTGCTTGCCCTTTTTCTTTTCGCGCCTGTCCAGACCAGCCGCAGGAGTCAGGTTGAGGAGAGAGCATGCCGTTCTTGCTGCTTCTGCCCAGAATTGTGGTGGAAGTTTTACATCAAAGAGCATGTTGCGCACCATGCCGCGGATTGTCTCATTCATCTGTTCGGCCACACCATTGCTTTGTGGCGTGTAGGGCGTTGTGGGCTGGTGGTTGATCCCATGTTGCCGCAACCAGCCCTTGCATGCCTCATACTCTCCGCCGTTGTTGCTTTGCATTGCCTTGACTTTCTTTGCAGTCTGCCGCTCCACCATGGTGACAAAATCCTTCAACTTCTCTCTGACCTCTCCCTTGGTTTTGAGGAAGTAGATCCACACCTTGCAGCTGTGGTCATCAATGAAGGTCAGAAAATGCTTGCTACCACCATTTGACGCCGTGTGAAAGGGTCTGCACACGTCGGTGTGAATCAGGTCAAGGGCTACTTCTGCGCGGCGACCGTTACATGGTGTCCTCAGTGATTTTTTATGCAGACAGGAGGGCATGTAGACTACGTCACGCAACCGTAGATCCTTCTCCGCACCGTTAAGATTGATGCTCACCAGCTTGTTTCCAACACCGTTAGTGTTCACAATGCTGTCGTTTGTACATCTGAACCACCGATCAGTGGGGGGGGATGGAGACAAATCCGGCCTTGTTGTTGCTAGAGTGGTGATCAGTGCCGGAGTCGAGCCCAAAGGCTCTTGGCCTGAGCAGCGCCGTGCCCTTTGTTGGAGGCGTGTTTTGCGCCATCATGTTGGTGGCTTATTTGCTGCCTTTTCTGCTGCCTTTGTTCCCAGCGCTTCCGGCGTCTTCCTTCTTTGGCGACCTGCACTCTCCTGCCCAGTGCCCAGGTTTGCCGCAATTATGACAGTTGCCCTGTCGCTTGGGAGCCTTGCCACCATTGTTGCCTCCGCCGTCACCGCATCCGCTGCCGCCTTTCTTACCAGAGGCTGACCCTTTACTCCCGCGGCCACCATAGCGTGCGGCATAGGCTGAGAAGTTAGCCTTACGTCCGCTGTGACGCATGGCCTCGTTTTGCACGTACTCGGACACTGCCGTGTACGTCAGGTCATCCTCCTTCCAACCACCCAAAACTGTGATCATTGGGCTCCAGCTCTTGGGTAGCACCATGAGGAGGATCATGGCTTGCATGTTTTTGTCAAGGTCTTAGTTCATCTGGCGAGCCTCGCCAACGAGTCCTTCAAACTCTTGTAGGAAATCGGGGATTAATTCCCCCTCATTCACCGCATGCTGATCAGCCGTTTTAGGATGAATAATCTGTTTACAAGGGAGGTGGATTGGTGCACACGCATGAGCTTGGCATAAGCATCCAAAGCCAGTGTGAACCCCGCAATGACAGAAACATGCATTTTCCCTATCACGTTGCTGAGGAGTGACATGAAAATATCAATTCCGTTTAGTCCACGTCTCGTGCTCTGGTGAGCCCTCCGCGGGAACCTGCTCCTCTCCTTTTAGAAGCTTAATGAATCCGTGCACTTTCATTGCCAGTTTGAACTGCCATCTCCAAAGCGGGAAGTCGTTCCCCTTGAAGATGGGGATACCTCCTAAAGATCCAAGACCTTGCGGTAGTGCGGTGAAAATCATGGTTACTCCTGTGGTCTGCCTTGTGGTAGCCACTGTTGAGTTTGAGGACTGCCATGCGGCAACCTCTGTTGCATTTGAGGACAACCCTGCGGCAGCCCCCACTAATCCTGATGGGCCAGCCATTTTAGCTGCCCTTCTCTGCAATCTGTGTCTCTGTTACGTTGAGGCCGATGTAGGCTCATGTTAGCCAGTGTCTGATACCAGTTTCAGGGTGCAGTTCCATTGCTTACCCCTCCAGCCGATGTTTACCTACAAACATAGAAGACAGATCACACTAGCACAACCAGGGTCTTACCTTCAAGGGCAGAGCTTGTCCTGGTTGGGACCGGAGGGTCGTGCCTCCAAGGGCAGAGCTTGTCCTTGTTCGCAGTGTGCTAAGTGCAAACCCAGCCGATGGAGCTGATGAAGCAGATAGAGCTGATGGAGCTGATGGAGCTCATGTGCGCACTTGGAGAGAGCGTACCAAAGTTGAGTGAAGCGTGCCTTACAACTCGTCAATGTGGGTCCATAACCCTTTTTCAACCGGCCTGAGATAAACAGACTAGAAAACAGGGCCGACACAATATCACCTGGCGTCCACTCCTAGCATTTTAGCTTGGAAAAGATATCACCCTCAGGATCACGGTTCCACGTGAGCATTGTGTGTGTTGAGATAGCAGAACAGTGGGCTGATTTATTGACCAAGGTTCTAAAGTGTGACTCCTTGAAGAAGGCTGTGAGTGTGTTCGCAGTGCGTCCGTGAGCTGACCTCTCTGCTCTTGCCTCCATATCTGCCTACCAGTCCTGGAGGAGTCAGTTGCTCTGGTAGATGTGCCGTTGCCCGTCCATGTGCACTACGCGTGTGAGTCCTGGTGGAGTGTTGGTCTTTGCACACCTCTCATTGTGCTATATTGTGTCTTCCCGGCTTCTGTACATTGGCGTGAAGATGACTGACGATGAGACGTGATGCTGTTGGAGTGTCATTCGGTGGAGCCGACATGTGATGAGGTCTACACGCGTCTTGTTGGGGCCTCTTTCCCAGGCATGAGACGTGATCAGCTCCATCGGCGGACCTCCACGGCAATCACGCCGATGGCGGTCATTGCCTCCGTAGTTGCTGCTCGCACCCATCCTGTGCTAAATCTGACTGCATCATTGCACTTGCAACGTCACGTCTAGCATAGGGTCCAAGTTTCATGTTTTTCGGAGATAGTTGTGTTTTGGGTGATTTTGGCCTAGGCACCACAAGGGTTTGGGTGGTCATAACTCCTTGCTGCTATTCTTTTGGATGATTCTGACCGCACGACTGCGTTCGCACCGCGGGTATTCTGGTATGATCCGGTTTTCAGGGATTTTGGACGTCGCCTGGGTTTAGGGTCATCGGCTGTCTGTCACCGAGATAACCCTGCCTGCCAGAAAATATGTCATTTTTCTGACAGGGGTGTGACCATATACCCGTCGAATTCACGATAGATCCTCCATATCCACAGACCGCTCTTTAACAACGCCACATTCAACAAATTCTAACTTTAACACTGATACATCCACATTTCGAAGAAAAACAATAACATATAAAAAAAAAAGCGCACGAACACCATGTCGTCGTTGCATCAAATGCAGCGTCAGGGTGATGACGTCATCAGGCCCCTTGAACAATCACAAACCCCGCTTTTGAGGTGTTTGTGATTGTTCGAGGGAGGGGTTTGTGTGGGGTTTGCGTGAGGGGTCCGAGACACCCCATGCGTTGAAAGGGAATCTGTTGGGCCCCGCTACCGTGGGGCCCAGCAGATGCCCGCGCAAAAAACCCAACCCCGAATTACATTCGGGGATGGGTTTGAAAGTGTTTGTCTCGCAAACCTAAGGTGTTTTGTATGCCATGAAAAAGAAAACAAAAATCTGAAATGGGCGTTTTCGCTCAATTGCGATCGAGCGATGACCCTTTTTTTTCAAATTCTTTTTGCGACGCGCAAACCTCCTATTACGATATAGGGTTTTCTGTTTTGCGCGGGCTCTGCCCAGGCAAAACATAGAAAACCCTAAATCGTAATAGTTGGTTTGCGCGTCGAAAAAAATTTGAAAGAAGGGCCATTGCTCGACCGCGATCTCGCGAGGAAGCGAGGGTCGCGATCGAGCGACGGTCACATGACCCTCCTCACCATGCTCGATCAGCGACGCATGTCGCTGATCGAGCATGGCAAGCAAGGCCGGATATGTCATTCATTTTTTTTAGTCCTGGACATGGTAGACTTAAAACTTCGCACGTGGATATGGGAGGATCCGCCCTTCGGGATGATAGATATCCTGGCTATTTCGTCCTTTTTCTGAATGGCTGAAAGTTTGAGTAACAAGCTCTACAGAGCTGAGGGGGAGCTAGCTCTTGGAGGGGACTCCCATTGCTGTTCATTCTCAGTTTCTAATCACTCTTTACTCAGTTTTCTCTTCCTTTCTGGCGCTAGCTCATCAGCGTGCAGCTTTCCACTCACAAAGTCTTAGAGCAGCTAGAGGGGGCAGCAATGCAAAGCAACGAGCGTGGGGTCATGCCTACTCCAACTGTGCTGCAACCCCAACCAGCCGCTCTAGGCTACTTTCTAGCTTATAACTCTCATACCAGTTGGCAGTCGAATGTAGTAAGAGGAGCAATGAGACAGAAGAGGACTGAAGAGCCACTGTTGGAGCAAGGTGTCAATGCATGGAGATCGCGTGCAAACCAAGTCTCGGCCAAGAAACAAGTGCACAGTTGCTCGTCGGGAAGAAGCCCAAGAGCGAGCGGGCAGCAAGCTCGCTCTTGCTCGAGGCCCGATCTCCACCGAGAGGCATTTCGGGGATTGAACTTGGTCCCCAACTTCTTGTTTTTCTCACTCTAGAAGTGTACCAACTGTAGTTGCTAGGTAGCTCCCTAGGTGTATTGGATGTCATGGAGTGGGAGAGCGTTACTAAGTGCAAGACATGCCATGGATGCAGCCGATACTTGCTTTAGAAAACTTGCAAGGTACACGGAGATGAGTGTCAGTGAGGGGAGTGAGCGAGGTAAGTTCACACCGGTGAGCACAAACTCACACCAAGCATCACGCTCGGTTGAGCTAGTGCCGCCACCCGGGGGTCGAGCCCAACCACTCGGAACATTCCGAGGGCGGCTACTCACCAGTGCTCGGCCAAGACCGGCATGGTGGCCCCCTAAGGATCAGCACCCAGGCAATATGCAGCTCCCCCAAGGCACTCAAAGCAAGAGAAAATGAGGAAGGGCACGACTGTGAGAATGTACGAGCCCTACCATCGACTTCATCACAAAGTCATAGAAACATCATGCAACAGCCACATGTGTACCACAAGGCACTCCTGGGTCCTGTATAGTTGTGCAGGCGTCAAGGGCTCTAGCTAGAACGGGATCACCTGATACTCCCCAGGTAGGGCCATTGTCACTTAATCTGTACATGTGTGTGCAAAGTGTGGGAGGCAAGAGGGCATAGAGTTGTGATTGGCCAACGAACTTCAACACTCCCCCATGACCCGCAGACAACCAACCCACACACACAAGAGTACAACAAGGGGGGTTCACAAGAGGTGATAGAGATGCACCATAGCCATCAACCTGGATCATGCGGACATATGAGACAAACGGAGTGAAAAGCACTTTTGAAGACGTTACAACTGAGGGCCTTAGTGAGAAAGTCAGCTCTCTGAGAATGTGTGTTCATCCAAGCAACCTGCATGACGCCAGCAGCAATGCACTCACGAACAAAATGGTGCTCCACATTGATGTGTTTGGTGCGTGAATGATGCATGCCGCTATTTACAGTGATAAATTTTGTGCTTCGATTGTCGCAGTGTAGAGTGATGCAACGGATGGGTACACGCAATTGTTGTAGCAAACGACAGAGCCAGACAACCTCACACGTGCCTGCACCAAGAGCAACATACTCAGCCTCAGCAGTTCTACGAGCAATACACCCTTGTTTGCCACTTTTCCACGAGACTGCAGTGCCACCGACCAGGAAGATGTACCCTGTTTGACTGCATGTATCAGAATCATGCGCACAGTCACTGTCTGTGAAGCCATCCACCACGACTGAGGACTATGCACGAAAGTACAGTCCAACACGAGGGGTGGAGAGGGCATAGCGCACTACCCGCAATGCTGCCTTGAGATGACGCTCGCGGGAACACTGGGAGAACTGTGACAAGAAGTTCACAGCAAACCCCACATCAGCGCACGTGGTTGTAGCAAGGTACATCAAGGAGCCAATGACACGAAGGTAATCAGTCACATCGACTATCTCCCCCAGTTTGGACAGCTCCAGAGACTTCAGCAGGGACTGACCAGCGGGTGTCATAGGAGTGGATGTTGTGGGGACTGATGTGAGGAGCGGGGCGAAGCGCTCCCCCAGGCTGTGCACATATGCGGCCTGATGGACATGCAAAGTACAACGTCCGTGGTCACGCTCCAACTCCATGCCCAGAAAGACACGAGCTAGACCAAGATCCTTCATCTTGTATGCCGCCTTGAGCAAGGTCTTGGCCGCCGCAACAGATGCGACGTCAGGAGAGGCTATGAGGATATCGTCCACGTAGACAAGGATGGCGACAAGTGGCTTAGTGGGGGCACTGAGGAACAACGCGGGATCCACAACGCTCTTTCTATACCCCCCCTTTTCAAGGGTAGCTGTGATCTCTTGGTTCCAACAACGTGGGGACTGTTTTAGGCCATAAAGGGCCTTGTGAAAGCGCCATACCCAGTTCATTCCATCCAAGAAGCCGAGTGGCTGCACCATATAGATCTCCTCATCCAACTTGCTATAGAGAAAGGCATTGTTGACATCCATCTGCTCAAGCTCCCAGTCATGCTGAGCAACGAGGCTCAGCAGATCCCTGGCTGTGGTGTAGCGTCCAACTGGGGTAAAGGTCTCGTCAAAGTCTGAGAGAATCCTTTTGCAATGAGACGGGCCTTGTACCGCTCAACTGTGTTGTTAGGATTCAGTTTGTGCGGGTACACCCATTTGGCATCAACTGCCTTGCGACCCGGTGGGAGGTCGACAAGCTCGTACACACCATGCTCAGACAATGCCTCGAGCTCTGCCTTCATGGCCTCAGGACGAGGAGTCAAAGGCCGTGCGAGCTGCCTGCATAGTCAAGGGTTCTGGAGGAAGAGGAGAGAGTCAAGCGGTAACAAAGCATGATGCAACATTCCCAGTTGTAGATGAGGACAGAGCTGAGTAGAACTCTTGCTCAATAAGAGAGTAACCAAGCGCTGTGATGGGGTGCATCACAAATGTCATCGTAGACAGGGCACAGGTAGCAAGACCAAGGGCACGGAGACCAGGGTCACCTGAGATAACGGGGTGAGACTGAGAGGGAAGTGTCCAGAGGCACCCACCACGAGTGTAGGGTGAGACTGGTGGGACGGACGAAACACGTACGGAGGAAGAAGGAGCAGCAGGACGCGGCTGCACAGTCTGAGGTGGAGAGTCAACAGGGTGAGATGACTCTGAGAGAACACGCAGCATGGGTGTGGCGCCGGGTATAGGGGCAGAAGACGAGGAAGTAGATGAGAGAGCAGCGGGTGCAAGAGAGACGGCGTCAGAAGAGTCAGGGGAACAACGGGGAGGAGGTGAGTCCAAAGGAGCAGTGGACGCCAAGGGAGAGGAGGACAGTGAGGGAGACGAGGGCAAGGGGGGACTCCGCTTTATCGATGAGGAGACAAAGGGTGTAGAGGGATGCCCAGAGGGGAGAACAGGAGGCCCAGAGGGCAGAGGACCACTTCCACCCCGAGAGGGCAGAGAGAGGAACCCACCAAAGTGGGGACTGTCACGCTCAAATAGGTGTTCAAAGAAGAGAGCGTCACCAAACTCAACGACACGGCACTGGGAGGGGTCCCAGAAGTGCCACACTTTGGAGAACGGAGAAACGCCCAGAAAGACACAGAGGCAACCACAAGGAGACAGTTTACCATTTCGTTCGTCTATGGGGACCCACACAGAGGCAAGGCATCCCCAGACGTGGGCAAGGCGGTGGTCAACATGTAGACCAGTCCAACGTTCAAAAGGAGTGACAGAGTGGGGAAGGGGGCCATGAGGAACACGATTCCTGACCCAGGTCATGTAGGACATGGCCTCAAAGGCAAAGAGCGGGGATTGCCCGGAGGCAGAGAGCAGGGAGCAAACACCATCCGCAAGGGTGCAGTTCCAACATTCAGAGACACCATTTTGTTATGGGGTATAAGGGGCAAAGGATTCAATGTAAACACCACACGACTCAAGGAAGCGAGAGGTGGAACCAAAGATATCACCACCGTAGTCGCTACAAAATACGTGTAAGGGTCGGAGACAGACACGCTCCACCTGTGGGAGCTAGGACTCAAGGACGTCAGTGACATCACTTTTGTGGCGAAGGGTAAAGGCCCAACAGTAGTGAGAGAAGTCATCAGTCAAGCACACGACGTAACGGCCGAGGCCGCCAAGGAATTCATGGGGCAGTGGACCCATGACATCAGCGTGGACAAGGTCAAAAGGGTGCGAGGTAGTGGATTTAGAGGTGGAAAAGGGGGAACGGTGCATTTTGCCACTGGCACAGTCCAGACAGGTGGACGTGCAGGGTGGAGCAAACGTGGCCGGGTCAAGGCCGTGGGCGGACCGGAGGCTAAGAAGGCATTGTATGGCAACAGTGTGTATGTGACAGAGGCCACGATGCAGGAGGTCAGCATACTCGGGAGACAAGGACGGAGCGACATGAAGAAGAGCAGAAGCAGCCAAAGACGAGGGCAACGCGAGCGAGACACGGAACAGGCGATCACAGTGCATGCCACGAAGATGAATGCGGCCAGAAGAGCGGAGAGAGATAGAGGCAAGGCCACTGCTGGACGAGAAGTCCATGCCGTGGTCGTCAAGGGTGATCACG
Source organism: Penium margaritaceum (assembly GCA_023375785.1). Classification (NCBI taxonomy): domain Eukaryota; kingdom Viridiplantae; phylum Streptophyta; class Zygnematophyceae; order Desmidiales; family Peniaceae; genus Penium; species Penium margaritaceum. The sequence goes on from SZWC01002385.1 coordinate 108,695, forward strand.
GAGAGAAGAATGACCTCTAGGTCGGGCACATACAACACGTCAGGAAGGTAGACAGTGCCACCAGGATCAACAAAACGGACAACACCAACACCTTGAACAGCGAGAAGCTGGCCTGAGCCAGTGCGCACAGAACGAACGGACTGAACAGGTCCAAGGGACACAAAAGAGGAACGACTGGAAGTCATGTGATGTGTGGCGCCAGAGTTAATGATCCAGAGGCCTGACAAGGCACGAGTGGACGGAAGGACAAGACAGACATTGACAGTGCCAAGGGCAGAGAGGGAAGACGAACAACCAAGACGAGTGGGGAACGAATGAGGCTGCCAATCCTCAATCCAGGCACGATCATCAAGCCAATCTCCTTGAAATCTACCAGAGGAGGCACCACGAAGAGTGACATCAGACTCACAGAAAGACACACGGGACTGGCCAGTCACACTCTCACCTTCCTGAGAGCAAAGGTGAAGCAACTCCGCCAGTCGGCGCTCAAGGGTACGCTCCTCGATACGACGGTCAGAGGAGCGCTCCGAGGAGGGGTCGGATGAGCGGTCGGAGAAGTGCCCATCGTCACAAGCCCAGTGAGGTACAGGGTAGTGAGAGGACGGGAGGCCTTAGTACGGAGGGCCTGATGGAGGATAAATCCAGCCTCAAGGGTGGGGGACAGGAGGTGTCGGTTCGAAGGGGGCAGGTGTGGTAGAGAGTGCTGAGGCAATGGAAGAGAATGAGGAAGGAGCGACTGTCACGGCAGCAGCGGCGGAGGAGGCGGAGACCCCTGTGCGGGCCCAATGAGCGCGCATGGAGGAGTCCAGGCGGGCATCATCACGGGGTACAGGAAATTTTGGCGCAGAGTGGCCAGAGGTGCCACAGTTCCAGCAGGTGACTTCAGTAGCAGTGGGGGTGGAGTTTTTGCCACCCCGACCACCCCCACGTCCCTTGCCCCCACGGCCCCCACCACGGTTGGAACCACCATCCCCTCCCCGAGAAACACCCTGAGAGGAGTACGCTGCAACCTGAGAAGATGAGGAGATAGAAGAGGCTTGAGCAGAGGAGGAAGAAGAGGAAGTGCCGACAGCGGCGAGCGTAGCGCGATGCATGCGCTTGTTCTGCAGGGCGTTCCACTAGTCAGTGAGACACGAGGCGGTGAAATCAAAGAGGGGGCCAATCCCGGTTGGGGAGTCAGTAGGAACAGGTGCAGAGGCAAGTCGCCCGAGTTTTGCTTGAGAGACGTGAAGGTACAGGTCAGACAGCTCAGGAATGAGGCTAGCAACGATGGACAAACAAGCTGAGAGAGGACCGGGGGCGGCCCAACCAAGGTCTCTTAGTAAGCGCAGACTGCGTGCCTACTACTCATCCGCTGTCTTGTCTGTCCGCATCTCTAGGGTGTTAAATTGGACAGTGAGGGCACTCTGGGCTGCGTGTCCAGTCACTGTTTTGCGACAGCGGATGAGAGCATAGGTGCAGACGGGATCAACAGGGGTGTCGTGTGAAGATTTGCCGTTGTAGGTACTGATATCATCAAGGAGATTCTCGGGTCTTGCGTTGATGAGGGCTCGCACAGCGCGAGCAGCCTCAGCAGGTTGTGGTACAAACGGCAGCTTGGCAGGCGATTAATACTCCCACAGTAGCTCACCCTGGGTCCATGCGCTGAAGCGCGTCTCCCATGATGTAAGTGGGAGTTTATATGTAAATTGTGGTGGTGGCATCTTGAAGTCTTTCTGCCGAGCTGGGAGCAGAGCACGTGCGAAGGCTACTGCTGAAAAAGAAGGAGAAAAGGAGTTGGCAACACCGCCACTGGGGGGAACAGACAAATCTGCCGATTATGTAGTAGGAAGGACTGCAGCAAAGCCTAGGATGGCGCGAAGGCGCTCAATGACTGATGTGACCACTGTGGTCGCTAGCTTGTGCTGTTCTTCCCCTCCCTGATGGAGCTCATCCTCAGCTTTGCGACACTCAACTTGCGCCTCACTAAGAGCAACCTGAAGGGCGTCTATAGTTTCCTGTGGCACAGGCATGATGAGAGGATGAAACCTAGAATGCAAGTGGAGTGACAAGGTGTGGAGAGTGCAAGAGAGTGCAATGTGACACCGAGGGATGCAATGCAGTGCTTACCGAGCTAGTGGCATGGGAGAAGAGTGAAGAGCGGCGGGACAACAGCTGCGGCTGATGAGAACAGAACCGCCACCCATCTTGCAACTGCCACCGTGAGACACAAGAACCCCGTAGCAGTGGCTCCGGCCACTATAGTAGAAGCTGATGCCACCAAAACACCGGTGGTGATGTGTGATGTAACGTCGCGAGGAGCACCAGTAGGCATCAGCACTGCTGTGGCGGTGGATGCCCGAATGGATCCAACGACGCTGGATGTGGCGTCTGCTGCAGTGGAGGCTGCTGTGGCAATAGATGCTGCTGCTGCTGTGATCTGGGTGGCATTTTTTGCGGCGGCAGCTGCAAGCAGAGTGAGAGGAGCTGCAGTGTGTGCGTATGCTTCAGCTGCACGGCCAACGGCCGTTTGCGTGGGTGCACGGCAGGCCGTGGCCGTAGCTGCGAAGGTAGCCGCGGCACCAGCAGCCGCGTCAAGGACAACGCCTGCTAAGCCAGTGGAGTCGGTGTGGACGGGAAGAACGGGGATCACACCAGGCGCCTCGGGTGCCGTCGATGTCTCGGTGGATTTTGCCGCTGTAGGAGGAGCAGTTGCAGGTTCGGTGGGCTAAGAGCTGCGAGGAGGTTACATCCTTGGCGACAATGGTGGTGACAACGGAAGATCGTCCGAGGTGTAGACCTGACGATCTATCTCCTCCTGTTCTCGCCCGGCTGCAGCGTCAACGTCCTCTTGCCAGTACGAGTGGTCTAGCATGCGCACCCACAAAGGAGCGTTGTCATCGTCAGCCAGCGTGAACGATTGGGGCTGCTGATACAGTCAAGAGAGGCGCACTGAGCGCACCACACGTCAAGCCGAGACTCGGCTCTGCCCTGTGAGAAGGGTGGTGCCGAGGAAGTGTAAGAAAGGAGGCTGTTGCTACGGCTGCCGTGGAGATGCCACTGACGAAGAAGTGGAGCAGCTGGGGCAAAGAAGACGTCAGCCGCTGCTGCGGTCGTCGACTGGGGCGAGATTGCTGCAGTTCAGAGGATGCAGCATGTGCACAGGCCTCAAGTCACGCCACGAGAGGGGCGTGCGTCACCCGCCGGTTAGTCAAAAGTGGAGCATGCGAGATGGGGCTGAGAGAACCTAGTCCCGGAGTCCCGGAAGAGGCGGGGAGCACGAGATGGTGCTGCAGAGATAATGGTGGCATGAGCTGGACGAAAAATGTGTGTGCATGATGGCGCAAGGGTGGCGAGGCTACCACGCGGAAATGGAGTGGGCCAGCCGAAGAGACGGCTGGCCCGATGAGGTGATGCGGCACTTGGAGCACTGCGAGGTTGCAGATAGACCCTCTGCGAAGGTCCAGGACGTACACGTTGCAGGGGACTGCCCCTGCTCGCTCTGATAACAGTAGTTGCTAGGCAACTTCCTAGGTGTATTGGATGTCATGGAGTGGGAGAGTGTTACTAAGTGCGAGACACGCCATGGATGCAACCGATACTTGTTTTAAAAAACTTGTAAGTTACACGGAGACGAATGTCAGTGAGGGGAGCAAGCGAGGCAAGTTCACACCGGTGAGCACGAACTCACACCAAGCATCACACTCGGTTGAGCTAGTGCCGCCACCCGGGGGTCGAGCCCGACCACTTGGAATATTCCGAGGGCAGCTACTCACCAGTGCTCGGCCAAGACCGGCACGGTGGCCCCTAAGGATCAGCACCCGGGCAATAAGCAGCTCCTCCAAGGCACTCAAAGCAAGAGAAAATGAGGAAGGACACGGCAGTGAGAATGTACGAGCCCTACCATCGACTGCATCACAAAGTCATGGAAACATCATGCAACAGCCACATGTGTGCCATATGGCACTCCTGGGTCCTGCAGAGGTGTGCAGGCGTTAGGAGCTCCAGCTAGAACGGGCTCGCCTGATGCTCCCCAGGTAGGGCCATTGTCACTTAACTTGTATATGTGTGTGCAAAGTGTGGGAGGCAAGAGGGCATAGAGTTGTGAGTGGCCAACGAACTTCAACACCAACCATGGGTGTAAACCTATGGTAGTGTCCCTTGCATTCGACTTTATCTTTTTGACTTGATTAAGTGGCTCTTGTATTCGACTATAATTTCCAGCCTCCTAATTTTAGTCGAATGTAAGGGGCAGTACGGTATGTGTACCTAACTCTAGCACCAAGGCAACACGAGTCAATGCACATAGTCAGAAAGAGCACAAGTGATGCCGATGTCCACATGGCCGACAACCACATCTCAGCGACAGCGAACACCTGGACATCAGAATCTCTTCTCTCAGTCACCTGCCTCAACGATGTGCAGGATGTGCGACAGTGCCAAAGGTCACTACGTGTCTGTGGCGCCTGAACCAACGACAAGGAACTAACTTCCTATTTCTCGTTCCGCAAGCTTTTCCAAGTCATGTCATAACCAGACCAATACATAAGAGATTAGCAACATAACAGAACCTGGTTCAAATTTGTGACAACAGGGGTTGCATGAAGTTGAAAGAAGACTATGGTAACCAGAATTAGAGGTTCCGCTTCAACTTAAGGTAGTTGATTGCTGGAAGTGCACCACAACTAACATGTGGAAGCATCGCAATAGGATGAAAATGTTTCCTCTGCTTCCACACGGACGTTCTAACTTACTCTGGAAACCTTCGACTTTTTACATCTCAACAGCTCTAGTACATGCTAAGGCGCAGCAAGGACGACGACGTCAATGACAAAGTCGTCTTCCAACTCTGCACTTTCTACAGTTGTTTGGGGATCAAGGGATTCTCCATCGAAACAAAACCGGAGCTGGCCAATGGGTTTGCCCGTTTTGTCAGAGTATGCTGAAAAAAGCTTCTCCAACTTCTCTGCCTGCATTGAGCACGCCGCAAGTGGAAGCCAGGAAGGGAGGCCACAAGATGGGGCAACATGATTCATGAGAACTGTGATGCCATGGCGCTGAACACCGAATGGGTGGGTTAGGGAAGGGCACAAGGCATGGCACACGTGAGGCCAAAGCACGTGACACCACATGGGTGAAGCCATAGCACCAGACACCGCATGGGTGAAGCCATAGCACCAGACACCGCATGGGTGAAGCCATAGCACCAGACACCGCATGGGTAAAGCCATAGCACCAGACACCGCATGGGTAAAGCCATAGCACCAGACACTGCATGGGTAAAGCCATAGCACCAGACACCGCATGGGTGAAGCCATAGCACCAGACACCGCATGGGTAAAGCCATAGCACCAGACACCGCATGGGTGAAGCCATAGCACCAGACACTGCATGGGTAAAGCCATAGCACCAGACACCGCATGGGTAAAGCCATAGCACCAGACACCGCATGGGTGAAGCCATAGCACCAGACACCGCATGGGTAAGGCCATAACACCAGACCCCGCATGGGTAAAGCCGCCACGGTTCTCCCATTGTTCCATCCACCTCGTCGCTGACAGAGCGACAAGTTGGACAAAACCGTGGAAGAATTGTCTCGGCCAGATGGATGAGAGGGGAGGGGG
>SZWC01002385.1:140884-155978 GCA_023375785.1 Penium margaritaceum
CCTCTCTCTCTCTCTCTCTCTCTCTCTCTCTCTCTCTCCATCACTAAGCTATTGGAGCTTGTGAGACTTTGCGCATCACTCTAGCCTAACTCTTGCCATTTATTGCAGCTACTTTTTTTCTAATGTGCCAGCTGATTGGACTGTTTTGCCACGTAAGTAGTAGCAAGTCTATGAGGCTTCCTAGCAGTTTCTCATGGTATCAAAGCGGTGAGATATCACTCGATGAACTACTGAATAGAGACGCAACTCTGGTAGCAGCAGTAAGAGCTGTAGCTGAAGTTATGGTCATGGGAGGATCCACCAAGCCACCATGATTGGCCGTAGAAGATGTTGAAAAATTGCCCCTCCGCATGTCCAAGAGCGGCGCCGGGAGGCGCCGACAAGCCGCCAGAAAGTGGAAACGCCGCTCCGACGGATCTGGTGAATCAAATATTGCTCAGATCCTAAAATGGAGGATTGCCCGTCAAAGTTGACGAGTTGCTGAATCCGGTGGAAGTTGTTGCGCCGGAATCGGACAAGTATCAAGGGAGATATGGCCTTCCAAAGTTGGGGTGTGCGCAGCGGCTCTGGGAGCCGGCTGCGACTCGAAATCCGGTCGATAATCGACCGGACCGAGTAACAAAAATACCATCTGGAGAAAATGCTCCGATAGGCCTGCCGAGGCGTCCGGTGGATGATCCGCCTGATCAGGTGGATCATCCACCGGATCCAGTAGTGCAGGTTGTTACTGAGGGACTTGGCCAAAATCCTGGCTCGACGTCCGAAACTCAGTAGTACGTATTGTTACTCGGGGACTTGGTCAAAATTCTGACTGCAGGTCCACGGACAGGTTTCGAACCTCGTCACACCCTATCACCAAACACGGCCCAAAAGTGGGTAGGGTGCGTGGAAACAGTGCAGGGGACCCCCACACCACGTGCAATGGGATGTGCGCCTTGGGAAAGGCGCTTCGCACGTGAACAGAGGCGCCACAGCGAGTGGCGGCGTCAGGCTTTTGTGGTGGGTGAGACCTGCGCTTTGACAAGCATAACTTGAGCTACGCTTGGCCAAATCGCGCGCCATTTGGTGCGTTGGAAAGCTCATGACTAGCCATATAAATTCTGTATTCATGTCTATGTTCAAATAGTAACGCAAAACAATGTTATTCCCTTCGTTAACTGACTTTCTCTAAATTCCTGCTCACATAGCGTGAGGCGACCAGAAAGCTCACGCTCAGTCTCAGATTCGCCCAAAACAGTAGACGTGAACCACTAGAGACGATCGGACAAACGTCGGGACCGCACCACGTGGATCTCATCCTGACAAAGGGTTATGGGCCCACAGGTCTGAACGCCTCCAACGTTCACGTCTTCCGCAGCGCACGGGATCGTCATCTTGGACGTCGCCGTGAAGTTCTGAGAACTCGTCAGAGTAGCAGCTGCGCACATGGTACAGAAAGAGACGCAGCCCATTCAGAAGTATGCGGACGGCCCGGGCTTTGGGCTATGGAGGTGGCAGTTCGAGCTGCACCTCTCGCATAAGGGGCTGCTGGACGTCATGTTGGGAAAGGAGGTGCTCACAGAGGCAACTGCTACGGACGTAGAGAAGCAGGCCTTCGAAAAGAAGAACACAGAGGCGCTCATGCTCCTGGTGTCCGGGACAGCCGAGTCGCAGTGGGGCTACTTCCAAGGCTGCAAGCTTGGCAAAAGCTTTGCGCCATCCACCAATCCAAATCGCTCACAAACAAAATCTTCACGATGAAGCGACTCCTCACGGTGAGAATCGAACGGCGGTTTGAGATACTTCATCACCTTCATTGACGACTGCAGCAGGAAGCTCTACGTGTACTTCATGAAGCGGAAAGGAGAGGTCATGGACCGACTGAAGGAGTACGTCACAGCGCTGGAGAGGCAGACTTGCCGGAAGGTCAGAGCGCTACACAGCGACAATGGCGGAGGGTACATGGGCTGCAACGGATGGATGAAGCAGCAGGGCATCAAGTTGGAACCCACTATGCCGTACTCGCCATAGTCTAACGAAGTGGCGGAGCGGGCAAACCAAACGCTGCTCAACATGGTGCGCACCTTGCTTGTGGATGCGGGGTTGCCGCGAGGTTTCTGGGCGGAGGCTGTGCGTACAGCAAGCTACACCATCAACCTCACCTCAATAGCGGTGCTGAAGGGTAAGGGCGGTTGGAAGACGCCGCAGGAGGTTTGGAGCAGGTGCAAGCCAAACGTGGCGCACCTGAAGGTGTTCAGGTGCAAGGCGCACGTGATGGTGCAGGCGGCGCAACGACGCGACAGCAAGCTGGAACCGTGGGCGAAGCTGTGCTTCATCCTCGGCTACGAGAGCGCGCAAAAGGCGTATCGGCTCTAGGATCCATGCACGCAAGAGATCATCCACAACCGTGATGTCGAGTTTGACGAGCAGGAGAGCTTCAGCAGCAGCAGCAAGGACATGAGCATCGGGAACACTCCAAAACAGGGGGAGTGGTTCCAGCTCCTTGACTATGAGGAGGAGCCGGCGGACGCGGAGGTCAATGATGTGGCGTCGGAGCGCGGCGGTGCAGCAGGTGCAGCAGCCGACGAGGAGGACTCCGACAACGATGCAGCTGGGCTGGAGGTCCGGCGGAATGATCCGTCGAAGGAGGCACCGCAGGTGCCGAAGCGTGCACTCCCGGCGGAGTTCGCGTCGGGCGTCGGAGAAAAATCCTCCGAACGTGCCGCCCGTCCGGTTGATGGTTTAACGCAGTGGGAAGAGTCCTCGGGCAGCCGTCTGGTCGATGATTCACCGGAGCGGGCAGAGTCGGAAGGATCGTAGCAGAGCAACGAGACGCCACCAAGACTGCTGCGTCGCAGCGGAAGGCAGCGGAAGAGCGGGGAAGCGTTTCGACGTAGGCACCGGTCGATCGATCGGCATGACGCGGTGCATGCTGGCTGCATCAACGGAACCGACGACCGTGCAAGAGGCGCCTGCGCGGCCCAAGCAGGAGCAGTGGGACACCGCCATCAAGTCGAAGTTGGGGTCCATTGCTGAAAACGACTCGTGGCAGCTGGTTGACAAGCCAAAAGATGCCAAGGCCATCGGCTCCAAGTGGGTCTTCAAGACCAAGTTCACGAAGGAAGGTGTGGTTGAAAAGTACAAGGCGCGGCTCGTGGCAAAGGGGTACGCATAGCGTAAGGGCAAACACTATGTTGAGACCTTCGCCCCCGTCGCCAAGTTCACAAGCATCCGGGCGATCCTTGCGGTGGCTGCCGCGAAGGACATGGAGCTCCACCAAATGGACGTAAAGACGGCCTTCCTCAACGGCATCATCGAAAAAGAAATCATGGAGGTGCCAGAGGGGGTGGAGGCGCCGAAGGGCAAGGTGTGCAAGTTGCGGAAGTCCTTGTACGGGCTAAAACAATCACCCCGATGCTGGTACCAATAGATGGACAGCTTCATGGCACAACTCGGCTTCAAGCGCTGTGAGGCGGATCATAGTGTGTACGTGCGACGCAGCAAGAAGCTCCATCAGATTGTCGCACTCTACGTGGATGATCTGATCTTGTGCTCCTCAGACCTGCCGAGCCTACAGCAGCTGAAAGTGCAGCTGAGCAGTAGGTTCTAGATGTCGGACATGGGAGAGCTGGAGTTCTACCTTGGGGTGAGCATTACGCGAAACCAGAGGGCGTGCATGCTCGAGCTGGGGCAGGCCAAATACGTGGCCGAGGTGCTGAAGCGGTACGGCATGGAGGACTGCAAAACAATGTGCAGTCCTATCTCCACGACCTGTGAACTGAGTGCGGCAATGGCACCGCAAACAAAAGAAGAGCGGGAGGACATGGCAGGGGTGCCGTACCAATTGGCGCTGAGCAGCCTCATGTACGCCATGGTGGCTACTCGACCGGACCTGGCCTACGCGGTTGGCCAAGTGAGCAGGTACGTGGCCGATCCAGGGCCACTACACTGGCAGGCGGTCAAGCGCATCCTCCGCTACCTGCAGGCGACGCGGCACGCGCGCCAGAGGTTCGACGGCAAGGGGCGGGCGGACCCCTTGAGTCTGGTCTGCTACACGGATGTAGAATACGCTGGGGATGTGGACAAGCGGAAGTCCACATCTGGATACGTGTTCTTCCTCGCGGGTGTAGTGGTCTAGTGGTGCAGCAGGAAGCAAGACTGCGTTGCCACCTCCACAGTGGAAGCAGAGGATATCGCGCTGGCTGAGGCGGTCAAGAGGCGGTGTGGCTCCGCAGGTTGCTGGGGGAGCTGGGTGTGCCACAGCTGGAGCCTACGGTGGTGCAAGAGGACAACACCGGCTCCATCTCGCTGACCAACAACCTGACGCAACACAGGACGACAAAGCACATCGACGTGCATTATCACAATGCACGGGACATGGTCGAGAAGGGGCAGGTGGTGCTACAGCACTGCAGCACGCACAACATGCTTGCGGATTGCTTGACCAAGGCGCAACCCGCGGACCGGCACGCGATGAGAGTGGCCGGACTTGGGATGACCAGCTATGATGGGCTGGAGGACGCAGCGGAAGATGAGTGAGAGCAAGCAGGAGCAGCGGGCATGGAAGGTGCAAGGGGGAGAATGTTGAAAAATTGCCCCTCCGCATGCCCAAGAGCGGCGCCGGGAGGCGCCGACGAGCCGCCAAAAAGTGGAAACGCCACTCCGACGGATCTGGCGACTCAAAGATTACTCGGATCCAAAAATGGAGGATTGCCTGTCAAAGTTGACGAGTCCGTGAATCCGGTGGGAGTTGTTTCACCGGAATCGGACAAGTATTGAGGGAGATATGGCCTTCCAAAGTTGGGGTGTGCGCAGCGGCTCTGGGAGCCGGCTGCGACTCGAAATCCGGTCGATAATCGACCGGACCGAGTAAAAAAAATACCATCTGGAGAAAATGCTCCGATAGGCCTGCCGAGGCATCTGGTGGATGATCCGCCTGATCATGTGGATCATCCACCGGATCCAGTAGTGCAGGTTGTTACTGAGGGACTTGGCCAAAATCCTGGCTCGACGTCCGAAACTCAGTAGTACGTTTTGTTACTCGGGGACTTCGTCAAAATTCTGACTGCAGGTCCACGGACAGGTTTCGAACCTCATCACACCCCATCACCAAACACGACCCAAAAGTGGATAGGGTGCGTGGAAACAGTGCTGGGGACCCCCACACCATGTGCAATGGGATATGCGCCTTGGGAAAGGCGCTTCGCACGTGAACGAAGGCGCCACGGCAAGTGGCGGAGTCAGGCTTCTGTGGTGGGTGAGACCTGCGCTTCGGCAAGCATAACTTCAGCTACGCTTGGCGGAATCGCGCGCGGTTTAGTGCGTTGGAAAGCTCATGACTAGCCCTATAAATGTTGTGATAATGTCTTTGTTAAAATACCAACGCAAAACGACGTTATTCCCTCCTCAAACTGACTGTCTCTGAATTCCTGCTCACATAGTGTGAGGCGACCAGAAAGCTCACGCTCAGTCTCAGATTCGCCCAGAACAGTTGACGTGAACCACTAGAGATGATCAGACAAACGTCGGGACCGCACCACGTGGATATCATCCTGACATAAGATGTCAGTAGTGGAGACACCCTTGTTACCACATCACCATGCCACCACCATTGGACAACCAAGGGTTACCCAACCCTCTCTGACAGCAGTTGGGGCACGTGATGTTGAGAAGGGATCCGTGAAGGTTCACAGCGACTTAACTCAGGTCGCACCTACTACCTCTCGGGGTCATGAGGGAGTGCTACTGTCCCATATGTCCGCCGTTTTTGACTCATTGAAGAAATCTTGCAAAACCCTATCCATCACATCCACTCCCACTACATTTTGTGTCCTGTAGGCTCCATGAAACAAAACAACGCTCTCAGATCTATATTGCTTCCAGATTTTGGGCTGAAAAGAAAATGATGACACTTGTTACTTTTTGGGAGGTTATATTGCACAAAACTACCACCACTTCATTCAGCATCCTCTGGTGCATAATCGCTCCAAAATTTGCTTCATTTGGGCAGCCTTCACACGGACATCATCATTGCATGTGTTGGCATCAGCAACAAACTTAAACTTGGTTGAAAATATTTTTTTGTCCAGCGTTCTGTCTCCTTGACCAACACCCACAGTTGTTGATTCCGACAACGTTGATATTGGGACCTATACTGAGCAGCACCAATGCCCCCAGTCCGTGACAAGGACAAGGGGCTACGAGACCCCTCCTCTTCCTCCTCTTCTGGCATCATGAGTCCACGATCGTAGTCACTTGCGATCGACGAGGATCGGACGTAGGATGAGATGCTCTACTAGCAGCAGCGTCAGATCAGCGTACTACACAAAATCACGGAGTTGTTAAGGGGTCGTTCAAAGGCCTCACAAGAGACGCCAAGAGGACCTGCTGGAGCTACACCAGCCGTTCAGTATTCTTTGAGATACCTCCACCTTGGTAAGATATTGATGAGGGCTTTGATTGATGGAAGATCATGTTTCAGGTTTGGGCCGCCTCTGAGGGTGTCTGGCCCTACTACCATAGCCATTACCAAACTCACGACACTCACCAAGTCCAGATAGCAACGAGAGTGATGTGCGGTCAACTCTACGCCATGCCGCGAGATACTGTGGTTGACTTTTGCCCTTTTTTGGATGAGATCGGGACCGGGACTGGAGCAGACCCACGCCAGGGCTTGGAGTTGGCCCTCACACTACTTGGTACAGAGACTCATGCTACAAGGATGGCTTGACGTGAGTTCCACTCTCTTTGCCAGGGTCCCACAGAGCTTGTAGCTGAATATTGGAGACACGTCATGCGCCTTTACATGCATCTTGAGACGGGTGGCGAGACGCAGCAGTTGGTACACAACGCCATCATCATGGGGGTGCACTAGGACCACGTGAAGCTCTTTACAGCTTCGACCATCCGGCCCTCTCAGAGTTGTTGGAGTCACTACAAATGCTTCTTTGGGCTCACCGCTACTTTCTCTAGGCAACATCGGCTCACGAGGCTCCTGTACTCATCAGCACATTCCACTTGTTGTAACAATTATCACGTCATCGCCTACGCTTCTATCCAAGTTCACCAGTCCCACCTCTACCACTTCCTCCTCCTCCTCCTCCTCCTCCTCCTCCTCTACCTCGAGTGGCCAAACTCACGATGTTGCAGTGGTAGAACAAGGAAAGAAGGGGAAAAAGAGATGCGGCAAGGAACAACAATAGCTGTGAACCGAGAGGCGTCCGGTGTCACAGTCACATGCTGAGCCCTTGGGATAAACCTCCTAACTCTCAAAAACTTGGTGTGTGGGCCAACCCTTGAGATGTCGTGCCACCCTCTCCTAGCAACAAGACAGCTGCTAGGGACTGAGGTTCCCACCGTGCAACTCTCCAGGTGGTTTTTGCACCAAGGTGCGCTGCAAAAGACTTGTAGGCTCGAATGGACGTGTGCAAGGCAATGCACAGAATTCAAGGAGGCTTGGGCAAGAAATTAATTCTTAGACTTGATAGACCAGTACAAGGCAATGTACAGAGTCTCGAGGTAAGATTTGCATGCCTAGAACAACCCCTACGCTTCCTTATGTAGCAGCCCCTATGAGCCAGCCGAGATCCCTTCGGTGCTTTGAATCCCTCGTCTGAGGTGAAATAACGCAACTAACACATGCATCATTTTTTACACATTGCGAGCTTTCCAACGCACTAAAGATCGCCTCAATCCGTGAAGAAACGACTATGTTATGGTCGTTTGAGCTCTCCACGCATGATTGTCGCTGGTAGCACCGCCAGCGGAGGTCACGGCTGCCCGAAGCGCCCTTGCTTGTGAATGCAGCTCTAGCCGCAATCCCAAAGCACCCATAGACCCCAATGAACCTTGCCTCATTTGTTAAGCATCCACCCAGGGGCGTATCAGCTGCAGTGGGTGAAAAAGTTGCTACGCCTTGCTCGGGGTCGAACCGGTACGTCTCCTGCTTTCTGGAGGTGCGCCACCCACCTTTGCACGGCCGTGTTTTTCTCTTCCCTGTACCGAATGACCCGGTTCTTAGGTTGATTTCACATGGTTTTTCACGTAGAATAAAATGGGAGCATCAACATATGCATCTGAAATCAGCATAACGACGTAGTTACCGCCTTGACCAATCGCTCCCATAACAGTAGCAGCAGTCGATATGCAGTCGCAGTGGACATTCTGTCCACTGCTATAGCTGTGGAAGCACTCATCACTACACAGAGTATGAGCATCCCCTTTATTTGCCTCAGATCATGCATAACCTGCAGGCGGTGCATGTGCAGCGGATGTCCTCTAGTGAGACACGGAAGAGTCGCATTGCGCCCATGACTGCAGGAGACGTAGCCGCTTCACCAGACAATAGTGGTGATATGGACCCTCAAGATTGCATGATCAAAGAGCTTCTTCAGCTGCTGGCCCTTTATCCTCGAGGATGTACGAGTGTATTATCACAACCGAGTGGTTCCCAAAGAGCTTGTCCTACTGTGTCTGTTTCCGATGACGATTCTTGTGAGGCAGCTAAGTCGGCTCGTCATGGACCTGACAATACCAACTAGCTTGACTAGTCACAGGTATGTGCTATTTGTCATTGTCTCGAGCCCTTTGTTTCACATCCAGCAGAGGCATAATTTTTTGTGGCATGTTGTATAGTGTCGAAGACTGGTCCTGAGCCGAGTGGCACCTATATCACTGACTTTGGTATCACCCATCTCATGACTTGTCGTCATAGTGACTTTGTCGCGCTCGGTTCTGTTGCGTCTGTTCAGTCCGGTTGCACAGGGTCCGGTCACTAGTCGTCTATGAAGGGAGTTGGGGCTGTGTAGTTTGATGGTTTGGGTGGCCCCTTGTATGTTTCCTATGTGCTCTTTGTCCCTCCTCTTGAGCTCAACCTGCTCACTGTTTTTGCTTGTACCAAGATGGCTCTCTTTGTTGAGCACTCCTCCGAATCTACCGCTGTGACTGCTCTTGACACTCGTGCCATTGTTCTTTGTGCCTTAGTTGTCAATGACTAGCATCGTGGGTCTCGTACCACTTCCTCTGCCTTCTCTCCCTCATCTGCATCTATACGTGTGTTTTTCACTGGTGTTCTCTCTCTTGAACACCAGTATCTGCTACATCACCGAGTCAGCTCAGACACTATGTCCAAGCTCATTCGGACTCAGCCAACCCTTGGTCTTGACCCAGCTTCCTTCGAAAAGCCGCCCAAGACCGATTGTCTCTTTTGTACTCAGGGTAAGATGCATCACTGCACTTATCCTGACTCCATTTCCCGAACACTACATCTGCTTGAGTTGGTTCACTAAGAAATTCTTGGTCCCTTTCCTGTCTAGTCTCTCTCAAATTGATGGCAATATGTCATCATTCTGACTGATGACTATACCTGGATGAGGTAGATGTACAGCCTCCGCCACAAGAGCGATGTTGCCCTGGTAGTTTGCTTGTGGCTGGTGATGGCTGAGCGCCATTCTCATCAGACCCTTCACACGTTCCACTCGGATCGTGGTGGCGAGNCTCTTTTGTACTCAGGGTAAGATGCATCACTGCACTTATCCTGACTCCATTTCCCGAACACTACATCTGCTTGAGTTGGTTCACTAAGAAATTCTTGGTCCCTTTCCTGTCTAGTCTCTCTCAAATTGATGGCAATATGTCATCATTCTGACTGATGACTATACCTGGATGAGGTAGATGTACAGCCTCCGCCACAAGAGCGATGTTGCCCTGGTAGTTTGCTTGTGGCTGGTGATGGCTGAGCGCCATTCTCATCAGACCCTTCACACGTTCCACTCGGATCGTGGTGGCGAGTTCTTAGATGAGATGGAAACCTTCTTTGTATTGCGCGGTACTTTTCACCAGCTCTCTACCAGTGCTAAACCACAGAAGAACAACGTGTTTGAGCGCTGGAACCACACCATGGAGGATGTCGTCCGTGCCATGCAGTCTGAGTACGGTCTTCTATAGTCATTTACCTTTGAAGGATTATCCTATATGACGTGGTTCTGGAACCGCCTACTAGATGGTCTTCTTCTAGACCATGTCACGCTATGCGAGTTGTGGTTTGGCCATCATGTCAACCTCTGTCTTGCTTGTATTTGAGAGTTCCTAGCCTGCGTCTGGTACATCAAGGACCAGCAGGGTTTCAAGGTCTCACTCCGTGGTCACATGTGTGCCTTTCTTTGCATCCCTCCGCACTTGAAAACCTAGCGATTTTGGGAACCCAATCGCCACCATATTGTCAAGTCTCAAGACTCTCTCTCCTTTGAGGCTCCCACAGGCCGCAACCTATCCAGCATCATGTTGTTGGCCAACAATCACGCTCCCACCTGTGTGGCTTCTCGGTGAATGGGGGAGTCTAGACCTACGGATGCCGTCCGAGCCTCCTCACCTGTGGTCCGGTCTCCGACTGATGACAATCTAGCCATTACGGCTCTTGGTCCACTGGCCTCGTTAGCTTCTTCTGGCACATCTGCTTTTGTACCAGTGTTCGTCCCTTTTGGCATACCTGCTCCCAAGTCAGTCTCATTCCCTTCTTGCACACCTCCTCTGTTGCCAGTCTTAGTTCCTTCTGGAACACCTGCTCGCATGCCTGTGTTGTTCTCTTCTAGCACACTTGCCTATGTGCCAGTGTTGGTCCTCTCTCGCATACCTACTTCCATGCTTATTCTGGTTTTCTCTGGCACACCTTGTCTCATGCATGCGGCAGTCTCCTCAGCCATTATTAGTCCTCTTTCTACACTTGCTTCTACCACGCACAAGCCAGCACCTTTCCATAATCGTCCGGCATACTCACCCCTTCCTTGCAAGCCTGCAGTCGCTACAACTAGGGATGAGCAGGTTGCTACATAGCCAGATGTGAGCACCTCAGCTTCGGGCTACTCTCCTAAGCCTGATGGTCATCTTCAACCATTGACCTCAAGGGCTCAACGGGCAGTCAATTCGACACCTAGATGCTCCAGTCGTAGTGTTCGGAGTGGCAATTGTGGCACAAAGGCCCTTGGCATGAGTGACCAGGCGGACCACACTGAGGTACATTTGGCATATCCTATCGGTCACGAGTTGGTGTCTCAAGAGTTCTCAATCGCTTGCGATATTGTAGCCAACCTTGTCGTGATCAGACTGAGTCTGGAGGCGTGTGTCTTTGCCACCCGGAGCTTTCCGTTGATGATGCCTCATCCAGGCACGTTGAAAGAGGCACTCTTGGCTAAGGATGCAGAGTTGTGGCATGCTACTTGTGAGGATGAGCTTAGAGCCATCCATGAGCATGATGTTTATGATCGTGTTGACCTCCTGTCTCAGTGGAAGGCTGTACAAGCCAGGTTGTTCTTTTGCAAGAAGGTGAAGCCTGATGGCACACTGGATCATTGCAAGGCTTGCTTGATGGCCAAGGAGTTCTCCCACGTTGAGGCTGTAGATTTTACTATCACCTTTTCTCCCATTGGCCGCATGACCATCGCTTGCGCAACATTTGGGGTTGCTTCTTACCACGACTGGGAGCTGCACTAGATGGATATGAACCACACATTCCTTCATGGCACCTTAGAGGAGGAGATCTACATGGTCTAACTACCTGGATTCAAAGTCGGTGACAAGGTTTGGCCCTTGTGCAAGGCCGTGTATGGCCTAAAACAGCCATCTAGGTACTGTATCTGAGAGATCACCAGTACACTAACATATGCGAATGACGTGCAGAGTGATGTCGACCCGTCCCTCTTTCTTAGATGCACAACAAAGAGCTTCACCGCCATCCTTGTCTACATGGATGACCTTTTGATTGCGTCTCCCACTATGGAGGTCGTCAAGGAGGCCAAAGCGGATCTTCAAGCTGCCTATAGGATGAAAGACCTGGGTCCTACAGTCGTGTTTCTCAAGATGGAGATCATACATGATCATTAGTAATAAACACTCTTGCTATATCAGTCACGTTACACATGCGTCATGCGAGAGAGGTTTTCTGGCCTTCTTTTTACAGTTCCCACAGCCTCCACCTCTATCACACCTGATGAGCAGGATGCTCTGAAGGTGGATGGTCCAGGACATCAGTCCATGTTCCTCCTACACTGTCTTCCCTTCCTTGCGAGTCCCCAGCCCCTACATATTAGTCCTAGCAGCTTGCTCTCTAGCCCGAGGTGAGCACCTGAGCATCTCGCTACCCTCGCGATCCCGGTGGACTTCTCCGACCAATGGCCTCTATGGCTCAATGGACTACTCACTCAGTGCCTAGATGTCTGACTTGTAGTGTTCAGAGTCGCAAGCCCGGCACGAGGGCCCCTTTCTTGAGTTTCCAAGAGAACTACACTGAGGTACACCTAGTGTCTCCTATCTGTCACGAGTTGGTCTCTTGAGAGTTCTCATTTGCTTGCGACATCGCAACTGATCTTGTCATGGCAAGACCAGGCTCAGAGGCACATGTCTTAGCCATTCGGAGCTCTCCCTTGATGGCATCTGATCTAGGCACGACAAAGGAGGCTCTCTCAGCTTATGATATAGAGTTTTAAATTCTTGCTTGTTAGGATGAGTTGAGAGCCATCCATGAGCACGGTCTCTATAAGCTTGTTAACCTCCCGCTTGGGCGGAAGGTTGTACAGGACAAGTGGGTCTTCTGTAAGAAGGTCAAGCCCAATAGCACACTAGACTGCTACAAGGCTCGCTTGAAGGCCAAGGGATTCTCACAGGTGGAGGGTGTGGACATCACTGGCTCCTTTACACCTTTTGGCCACATGACCACTGCCCGCGCTTTGTTTGGGTTTCTTACTCACCAGAACAGGGAGCTACTACTGATGGATGTGAACAACACGTTCCTCCATGACACCTTAAAGGAGGAGATCTACTTGGTCCGGTGCTTGCGCAAGACCTTAGATGAAACATTCATCTATATGTTGGAACCAGGAGATCATTGGCACACTGATACGTTCCGGTTACATGCTATGTGAGGCCGACCCGTCCCTCTTTTTCAGATAGACAGCTGTGAGTTTCACCACCATCTTGGTTTACGTGGACGACCCCCTCATTACATTTCCTTCTATAGACGCTTTGAAGGAGACCAAAGCATACCTTTAGGCTACCTATATAATGAAGGATCTTGGTCCTGCAGCTGTGTTTCTTGAGATAAAGATCCTACGTGATTTCTAGTGGTGGACACTCTTGGTGCATTAGGCACCAAGACGTTATGGAGATTTTTGTTGACCTCCTTGGTACAACCCACACAGCCTCCATGTAAACCGAGAGACGCTCGGCGTGACGATCACACATAGATCCCTTGGAATAAACCTCCCAATCCTCAATCCCTTGGTGTGTGGGATGATCCTTGAGATGTCGCACGACCCTCTCCTAACAGCGAGACCACAGCTAGTGACTGATGTTTCCGCCATGTGATTCTCCTGGCAGCGTTTACACTGAGGTGCAGTGCAGAAGATTTGCTGGATCAAATGGACATGTGTGAGGCAATACTAAGAAATCAAGGAGACTTGGGCATGGAGTGAATCCTTTAGACTTGATAGATCAATACAAGGCAATGTACAGAGTCTCTGGGTAAGGTTGGCATGCCTAGAACAACCCCTACGCTTCCTTATGTACCAGCCCTTATGAGTCAATCAAGAGCCCCTCGGTGCTTTGAAGCCCTGTGCTAAGGTGCAATCATGCAAATAGCACATGCGTCATGTAGTATGCGTTGCGGGCTTTCAAATGTACCAAAGAACACCTCAATCAGTCCTTTGGCTGCAGTGGGTGAGAAAGTCGCTCCGCCTCGTTGGGGTTGAACCGTTGCTCCAGTCCATTTTCCGGACGCCCACCACCCAACTTTATCTAGCCGTATCTTTCTCGTCCTTGCACCGAATGACCCAGTTCTTGGACCAAATCTGCACAGTTCTTTCAAGTAGAATACAATTATGGCCTCAAACAAGGTGTTTGATGCCATCAGAGTGATGAAAACACCGCCTCGACCGGCGGATCCTATAACACTCTACGTCCATCACACTTGATGGAAATGATGCTCCGGAGGTGGATGTTCCAACAGAGCTAGGGAGACAGTGGAAGTGACCCTGTACTTGTGCCTCATTGGCTCTTTGATATACTTTGTCACTACCACACGACCCGGCATTGCCTTTGTTGTCAACCTCTGTGCATTTTTTTGTAATCTCCTTGGGTGAGAGCCCTTCATGCGGCTGTCCGAGTGGTGCGGTACGTGGTTTCTACTCCATATCTCCGACTCTGCTTTCGACGACAGTGTTTGGTAATAGTCGATGGCTACATAGATGGTGACTATGCGTGGAGCCCTGATGGATACAATCAGGCAGGCTACATGTTCTTGTTGCATGGCATTGTTGTGTCATGGCACACCGAAAAGCACGGATGCATTACACGTAGCTCATGAGAGGCTTATCATTTTGCGCCAGGGGCTAGGGCTACTGATATGGTGTGGTTGCAGGGTCTAATTTTTGAGATGCATCAGTCTGTGCCTTGTTTTGTTTTATTCTGTGAGAACCAGAGTGTTATTGCCATTACAGAGAATTCAGGTGTGTTTCATGCATGCACGAAGCAAACAACTGTTGAGCACCACTATCTACATGATCTTGTAGAGCGGCAGGCGGTTGAACTCCATCATCTGGGTCAGCATGGATATCTAGCAGGATGACCTCTGTCAAATGCACTAGCCCGCGGAAATTTCATGATGGCCATTTGTTCTGTCGGGCTTCACTCCTTACTTGAGAGTGGCAGAAGAGTATGTGATTTCGGATTATTGAGCATCTTGTTATGCACCTATGTCAGTTCCGATGCAAACCCTGTTGGCGCCAGAGCACCGACAAATGGTCGCTCCACCCTCCAGCAGCTTCCAAACAGTTACAACAACGTCCCGGGTGCTTGCTGGGGTGCTCTTTGATTTTTCTACAATCGCTAGAGTTTTCTCGGTGGACTGGCTCGTTAGCCCGATTTGCATGTTTTGAATTTTCTGTCCACTGATTGATGCTGGACTTTTACGTGTGACCAGTTGTAGCATCCAGCTCGAGATTCTACATCTCTAGGTTCAGACAATGTTGCGTTTAGATGCTTGTGCGCGGAGCTACAGCCAAAACACTAGTTTTGGGTTGGTTTCAGGACAAATTGACACTGCCGTGTGCGTCATCCGTGAGGATCT